>CALZFC010000006.1:1815000-1955000 GCA_945643635.1 Allodiplogaster sudhausi
GAGAGAGAGAGAGAGATAAATGTGTGGGTCTAGAGAGAAAAAAGAGCATATTTATTCAACATCTCGGTGATCTTTCAACACGCTGACTGAGCAGAGCAAGCAAACCTGTGAAAGGAACAGCGCTCCGTCTTTCTCTTCCGCTCTTTTCATCTCTCTCTCCCCCCTCTCTCTCTCTCTCTCTCCCTCTGGCTCTCTCTCTTTGCTTCTCTCTCGTTTCCTCTCTTTCTCTCTCTCTGCTTCTCTCTCGCTTCCTCACATTCTATTTGTTTCGTTCTGCCTTCCAAAATCTCTCTTTATCTCACAGTGTCATTATTTGCAAATCTGCCTGAATCGCCATGCAAAACTTGTAATGAACCAAACCTTTCATTAAATGACATATTGCGAAGAGGTTGAAGATTTTTTCAATTATATATTGACTTTTTTTGGATGAAAAATAGCACTGCATACAAGTTCGTAACATTTGTACAGGACGACGAGTAAAATGTAAGTTTAAAAACAGCATATTTTCACATGATGTATATCTGATAACTCTCTTTCACTCTCTC
This sequence comes from Allodiplogaster sudhausi, assembly GCA_945643635.1. Taxonomy (NCBI): domain Eukaryota; kingdom Metazoa; phylum Nematoda; class Chromadorea; order Rhabditida; family Diplogasteridae; genus Allodiplogaster; species Allodiplogaster sudhausi. Next base: position 1,815,546 of record CALZFC010000006.1, read on the forward strand.
TCTCTCTCCCTTTCTCTCCCTCTCTCTCTCTCCTTCTCTCCATCTCTCTCTCCCTCTCTCTCCCTCTCTCTCCCTCTGTCAATGTCTCTGTATCTCTCTCTCTCTCTATCTCTCTCTCTCTCTCTCTCTGCCCGGAGGGTCAACTGCGGCGCAAAACAAAAGCAAAGTAGAATGCTGCGGCCCGAGCCGGATCACGGCCTAAGTGTGTGTTTGTGTGTTTGGCCCGCGTAATGATCATACAGATCGGATTATGCACGGGGAGATAGAAGTAGAGAGAGATGGAGAAAAAAGAGTGTGAAAGATAGAATAAGAAGGAGAGAGGAGAAAAAAGAGAGAGAGAGAGATCAGCGAGAGCGCAAGATATACGACAGCAGCGGCAGTGAGGTAGATAAGGATGGTATGCCGATAGGGAAGAGAGAGAGAGAGAGAGAGGAGAGAGAGAGAGAGAGAGAGAAAGAGTGAGAGAATGCTACTGGGTGTTGGGGAAGAGAGAAAGAGACAGAGAGAAATAGAGAGAAACGAAGAGAGAGAGGGAGAAGGAGAGAGCGAGAGATAGGTAAAAGGTTGAGAAACGGAAAAGTGGGAGGAAATATAATGGGATGAAGGACCACGATAGCAATACAGCCGCCCGGGGCGAAATTGCTGGAAAACACGCGGTCAGAAACCAGATGCGGGAAAGAGAGAGAGAGAATGAGAGAGAGAGAGAGAGAGAGAGAGACAGTGAGTTAGAGAAAGAGAGAGAGAGGGAGAGAGAGAAAGAAAGAGAGAAAGAGAGCAGAAAGCAGAGACAAGAGTGAATTGTTTCTCAGAGAGCTATGAAGTAGACTGCAACCCATTCGGCGCGATCTAAACGGCTAAGCGGCTATCATGACCATGGTCAATGATGTGCTAACAGACGTAGCGAAGAGCAGAGCTATTTGGGAGAGAGAGAGAGAGAGTAAGAGAGAGAGAGAAAGAGAGAGAGAGAGAGTAAGAGAGAGAGAGAGAGTAAGAGAGAGAGAGAGAGAGAGGAGAATGACCAAGAGAGAGAGAGAGAAATGTGGAGGCAGAAAAGGAACGGAAAACTGAGATAAGAAAGAAGCTGGTGATAAAGAGAGGAAATGGTGTGAAAAAAAAATAGCAGCAAAAAAAAAACATTCCGAAAAAAGAAAGAACATCTTGTTCTGACAAGTCTTAAAAGGATTAATTGTAAGATGATATCGGGAATAAAAAAATGTAAGGAAACTAAAAAAAAGGATTTTCTTTCGTCATCAAAATATGGTTTCGCGGAAAGGTGACACACGAGATACAGAGTGTTTGGCGAAATGTCAGCGATCTTTCTCTCGCCGTCTCGCAGTCTCTCTCTCTCTTTCTCTCGCTTTTTCTCTCCCTTTTCTTTCTTTCGCCACCTCTCTCTCCCCCTCCCTCTCTCCCTCTCTCTCTCTTCTCTCTCTCTACCTCGCCCTCTTCATTCTCTCGCTCTCTATCTCAGTCTCTCTCTCTCTTTCTCCGCTCTCTCTCTCTCCCCCCCCCCCTCTCTCTCTCTCTCACCCACATCGCCCACGGCTGCAAACAGTGCGCGATGCGGACGATTGGTGCTTGTTGTGCAATGGTGGACATGCGTGCGCATCAAATTCTCTCTCCTTCTCTGTTTCTCACTCTCCCTCTCGTTTTCTCTCTCTCTCTCTCTCGCCTTCTCTTGCTCTCTCTTTTTCGCTTTCACTCTTCCCCTTTTAGCACTCTCGCACACGTTCTTTCCATTCTCACTCTCTTCCCTCCTCCTCTGCCTGTACCTCTTTTCCGAACACCGATTAGGAAAATACCGTCCTTCTTGTGCGGCCAAATTTCGACCTCAGGGGGCTAATATGTATATATGTAAGTGTGTCTTTTTCTCTCCATCTCGTCTCGTCTTGTCTCTCTCTCTTCGTCTCGTTTCTCTCTTTCTCTCTTCCTCTATCTCTCTCTCTCTCTCTCTCTCTCCCACGCCTCTCTTTCTTTCTCAGGCAGACGGTGCCTGTCAGTAAAACGGGGTAAACTGATAATAAGGAGCATGATAAGGAGCCTCGGATAAATCAAAAGTAACGCCCATCATTCTCCATATCATTTCGGCTAACTTCTTCCATAATAAGGTGACTTCTGGTTATGATAGAAATGTTTAACCGAAGGAACGGTTCTAGATAAAGTGAGAGAGAGAGAAAGTGAGAGAGACAGAGAGAGAGAGAGACAGGAAGAGCATGAGAGAAAAAGAGAGAGAGGTAGAGAGAGGGTGAGAGAAAGAGAAAGACTGGCAGAGAGAGAAAGATAGAGAGAGAGAGAGAAAGAGAGAGTGAGGTAGAAAGAGACAAGTGAATGTACATGTAGTATACCTGTTTAGTGCTGGAAGCCAGTTGTGTGCCAATGTGGAGTGTGGCAATAGTGGGTGAGCTAGAGGATCAAGACGGAGATACGGTTGATCAAGATATGTAGGCAATGAGAGGAGAGAGAGAGAGAGAGAGAGACGGAGAAAAAGAGGGAGAGAGAAAGAGAGAGAGAGAGAGCGAGAAACTGAGAGAGAAATAGTGAAGAAGTGAGTCATAGATAAACGGGAGAAAGATTGAGATGGGAAGATTGAGAAGTAGAGAGAGAAAGTGCTACACGGAGATCGAGAGAGAGAGAGAGAGAGAGAGAGAGATTGAGAGCGATAGAGAGATAGAGAAAGAGGAGAGAGAGATTGAGAGCGACAGAGAGATAGAGAAAGAGAAGACAAAGGGAGAGAGATAGACAGAAAAGTGTGGGAGAGATTAGCTGCCTTCGACAATATCGGCTGACGGGTGACCCGTGAAGCAGCGCAGCCAAGACGAGATCACTGGCCGCCTCGACCGTGACAGCCGGTGAGAGAGCGAGAGAGAGGAGAGAGAGTGCAGACGGTGAAAGGAGCGAGAGATAAATGGCAGACGACTAATGTAGGTCACCGAAAAGAGAGAGAGAGAGAGAGAGAGAGAGAGAGAGAGAGAGAAGGGAGAGACGGAGAAGAGAATTGGAATGGTCTCGGGAAGCATCTTGCCTCTGGGCGATTGTACGAGTAGCCCGGAGTGGCTCAGGCGGAGAGAGAGAGAGAGAGAGAGAGAGAGAGAGAAGGGAGAGACGGAGAAGAGAATTGGAATGGTCTCGGGAAGCATCTTGCCTCTGGGCGATTGTACGAGTAGCCCGGAGTGGCTCAGGCGGAGAGAGAGAGAGAGAGAGAGAGAGAGAGAGAGAGAGTGAGAGAGAGAGAGAGAGAAAGAGAAAAAGAAAGAGGAGAGAGAGGGAAGGAGAGAGGGAGGGAGAAAAGAGGGAGAGGAAAGAGAGAGAGATAGTGAGCTCATCCTAGAGCGATGGTGGGCAAGACGATCAAAAAATATGCTGTGACCGAGCCTCGAGATGGGACGAATAGGAGTAGAGATGCAATAAGAAGAAGACTGAGAGAAGAGAGAGAGAAAAGAGAATGAAAGAAAGAAAGATAAAAATGGAGAGAAAGAGAGAAAGCAGAGACACTACTTACAATAAGATTTCATAGATTCCGCATTAATTGACGTTCTTTGGAATTCAAAGCATTAAAATGAGATTTCTTTTTAACTTCACGACAGTACGCAAAGAACATGAACAAATGAAATGGAGAAACAACATGAGAATCCCAATTTGGGTTTAAAGCAATATCTTCTTATGTTAGCATATGTATATGTACATGAAAATCTATTATTATTCGGGTTTTTAATAGTAGTAAATAACTTTTTTCATACATCTTAATCAGAACCTAACGAAATCAAACAAGCAAGAAACTCAAGAATAGATATATTGCACCTTTCAGCAAAAACCACCGGTATCGCCCTGGTAAATAAATGTAACTTGGTGCCTTTATTTCTAATAATGAAGAATACCAGCATGTACTGAGAAAGCAAAAATTGATAATTAGATAAACATATTGACAGTACTCAAAGTACATGAAAAAATAATGTAGACACAGAGAAAGAAACCCAATAAAAACAGTGTACGCGGACGATACAATTTACGCGCGTTTAAAACAACAACCTCTGGGCAATTACTTCCATTGCAGCCTGGCATTTTTCCGATTCTTTAATGATTAAAAAAAATATATTTTCCTCTCTTTATCGATCAAACCAATCAAGCACGAAACTTAAGAATAGAATAGATATACAGCAAGTCCCACAATCAGCAAAAAGCACCGCTGTCAACACGGTAACTTGGTAACTCTCTCTACTTACGACATGAACAATATCAGCACGTGCTGAAGAAAATATAAATAATAACATAAAAGATTGTAAAATTTAATATACATACAGACATGCATATTACAGTAACCATCTCCACGATTTCCCGTCCATTTGACAGACTTTCTAATGGTGAGCTGTTTAATCCTGATAACTTATTACGAATTACCTCTTTAGAAAGAGATACAGTAAGAATTAGAGAGTGGAAAAGATATGTAGTGAGAGAAAGAGGAAGAGAGAAAGGGAGAAAGAGAGAAAGAGAAAAATTGAGAGAAAGAGAGAAATGGAGCAAAAGCAGAGACATTACTAAGATCTCATAGATTATTCATTTGTTGGCGTTCTTTGTAATTCAAAACATTAAAATAAGTATTATTTTTTACTGCATGACAGTACGCAAAGTACATGAATACGAATTGCTGCGAATTCATCGATTTTCTGCTCATGCTCGTCTTTTTACCGCCACGCTACTTCACTTTCTCTGGGGCAGTCATGTCGTTGACAGCGTGGCCTTCAATGATGTCGTTCGAGATTTTAGCAAGACAAATTTTTATTATTTGAGCATTTATTATTATTTTTATTTTTTAATATTTAATATTTTACAATTGAATATTTTGGAATAGGCAGCCTTTACAAACCATCTTCTCTTCCAACCTTTAAGACATATGTATCTGGGAGAAAAAAATATGCAAAAGTGTTTTTATATCATTTTCGCTATCCGTTGAAAATTCATATTTTGAATAAATATGTACACACCCTTTGATTTATTGTGTTCAACATATTGAAAAGTAAAAATAATTAAATCAATTGGTCTATCAATGATTTTGCTTTATTCGAGTTCTATTCAAGTAAGTAATTTTATGCCGTTACAACCGATGATGCTACTAAGAGGAGCATCACCTATGCAGTTCGGAATCAACTTTATTAATGTCATGTCATCTTCTTTATGTTTTTACATATCTCACAGTTCATTTCTCTCTCTCTCTATCTCTCTCTCTCTCTCTCTCTCTCTTTCTGTACCTCTCTCTCTCTGTCCCTCTCTCGCTCTCACAATTTCGCTCTCATTCTCTCCTTCTCTCTCGCCCTCTCACGTTCACTCACTCTCTCCTTCTCTCTCTCTCTTTCTAATATGACTTTCGCCATCTGGATCCATCCAGAGCAAGAGAGTAAGTCAATTAGCTTGCGTTCAAGAATGACGAAGATATCAATTTCGAGAATTGACTTCAGACAAACTAATGTGAGGGAGATGATAACTTAGCTTCTATCATTTCATTCAATTTTTTTTTAACTTCTTGACAATTCCTTCCATTACATCCTGCAATTAATATTGCATTCTAGTAATTCTAACAATATGTCTTAATCGCTGAGTCTTCTTCAATCAAGAGAACGGTCTTCAATAAATATATATGTTTACATATACAGCAACCCACAGCAAAACCGCCGGCGTCGACTTTATAGGCATGATAACTACAAAAATGGCATGATGAATATCAGCAAGTGTTGAATTTTTTTATTATTTAAATTGATATATATATATATATATATATATATATATATATAGATAAAAGTAAAGAAATGCACAGATTGTTACATTGCATATATATTACAGTAACCATCTTTCAAGGAATTTGCGTCCAATTGGTAGAAGCAAATCTTGATTGCTTGTTCTGACTTTCCTCCGGAGATTATGGATTGCTCTCTGCATCTCTATTATTGAATATTTTGGAATCAGCTACTAGCAATCCGCTTATCCGATTTAAAATAGCTTTAAGAAAAATTATATGAAAATTTTTTTAAATATAATTTTCTTTCTACCCATTGAAATCCACTTCGAATAATTGTGCTTTCCATATATACAGAACAAATTAATTAAATCCGTTAATTCATTAATCGATCAATATTTTTTTTGCTTTGAGTGCATTCAATTAATGCAGAGGTGTGAACTTTGCCTACGCCTTTCGGAATCAACTTTATGAATGTCATTTCGTGTTCCTCATGTATATCTCACAATTATTTTCTCTCTTACTCTCACTCTCTCGTTCTCTCGCTCTCAATTTCTTTCCCACTCTCCCTTTCTCTCTCTCACTCTCTCTCTCTATCTTTATCTCTCTCACTCACTCTCTCTCCCTCGCTCTCTCTGAACTTTTCTTTTCTTAACATTAATATTGCGGCCATATGCATCATCCATCCAGAGCAAGACAGTCAAACTAAGTCAATTAGCACCTGCCTTCTAGAATGACGAGGATATCCCTTTCGAGATTTCAGGCATCCTAATGCAAGGGAGATGGCAACCTGGTTTGTCTGATCTCATTCACGTCTTTTAGTTTTTTAGTTGCTCTCTTAGCACTTCCTCACGGCGCTATTTAACAGTCAGCATACATAAATTTTATGAAACCTTAAAGGATGGTAACTGTTTTGGTTCATTTTTTTTGCGATTCCACTGTTTATTCTTGAAAACCGCCTCTTTTCACGGCCTCCTTTATTGATGTACCAAAAACTAGAACTCTCAGTTTGCCTGGTTGCTGACCATTCCCTGGTAAGGGAGATGATTAACAAGTTTATCTGATCTCACCGACTACTTTATTTGCTTCATTTGTTTCATTTTTTATCCGCACAATTCGGAATTTCTGTTCATAATTTTAACTTTCTTTCTGTACTTTACCAAAGTAAACATTCCTTTCAGTTACATGTGTTCATCATTCTCGCTTGGTGTTTTTCCTATTTTCTCTCTCTCCTGCGCGCTCTCTCTTACTGTCTCCCTCTCTCTCTCTCTCTTACTCTCTCTCTCTCTCTCTATTACTCTCTCTCTCTCTCTCTCTCTTTCTCTCTCTCTCTCTCTCGCCGTACTCTGCCTCCTTATTCCTATGTACATGTCAGTCATGCCCAACGGCGATTCTATCCTTCCTTTCGTTCCATGAAGGTAGCAACACGTGTGATGCTGCGGAAGGAGAGAGAAGAGAAGAGAGAGAGAGCAAGAGAGAGAGTGAGAGAGAAAGATAGAGAGAGAAGGAGAGAGTGAGGCCGAATGAGAAAGAGTGAGAGAGAGCGGTAGAGAGGGAGAGGCTTAGAAATAGAGAGAGAAAAACGAAATAGGCGAACATCCTCGGATTACAGATGCGCCGACAGCGGGCTGAGGAGTCCAGATGCCTCCCTATGGCTATTAGAGCATGTGGGAAGGAAAGAGAGTCAGAAAAAGATGAAGGGAGAGAGAGAGAGAGTGAGAGAGAAAGAGATTGAGATAGATAGCGAGAGACACAGAGAGAGTGAGAGAGAGAGAGTGAGAGAGAGAGAGGCAGAGGGGCTGAGAGGAAAAGGAGACAGAGAGAGAGGAAAGGAATGAGACAAATAACGAGGGAGAGAGAGAGAAAGTGGTGAAAGCGTAGAAGGAAATATGTATGTAGAGAGTGAATTCAAGATGAAGAGAGAAGCACTACGAGCGTTGGGACGATAGCACAAGAATGGGATGGCATCCAGGGAAACGGAGTAAGATGGAAAGGGGAGAGAGAGAGAGAGCAATGACAGATATAGGAAGAGAGAGAGAGAGAGAGTGACAGAGAGAAAGAGAGAGATAGTGAGAGTGAGAGCGAGGGAGATGGAGTGAAAGAGAGAAAGGGGAGAGAGGGAGGGATGTAGAGAGAGAGAAAGGGGAGAGAGAGGGATGTTGAGAGAGAGAGAGTGAGAGAGAGAGGGAGAGAGATGCGAAAGCAGAACCAGCCGGAATGGAGCGTGTCCTGCATCGAAGTTGGACCTTATTAGAGGAACGGAGAACGTGCCGATTCCGGTGCCGTGAATTAGGCAAAGTTTTGGCGCCCATTTTTCCTGCCTTTTTTCTCATAACTGGAAAGCACAGATAGTTATGAGTAAATTAGACAGCTTTTGTCGAATTTGTTTTTGTTGTTACTATTCTGTTGCTATTCTGTAATTCTCCATTCATGTTAAACAGAGAGTGCCGGTGGATTTCGTCGTCTTTTTCCGCTCAAATATTTTTCCGTTTTTCACTCTGACTGCTAGAATGTCCCTATACGGTTATCTTGCAATTAAAATATTACAGTTTAAAATCTCTGCTCATATTCAATGATCTTTCTCATATCGTACTACTTCGCTCCCTCTCTCTCTCTCCCTCTCTCTCTCTCTCATTCTCTTCTCTCTGCACCTCTCTTTCTCTCTCTGGCGCTCCCTCTCTCCTCTCTCTCTTTCTCTTTCTCTTACCCTTTCTCTTTCTCTCTCTCTCTCTCTCTCCCTCTCTCTCTCTCTCCTCTTCCAAAGCCTTCTTCCACCCAGCATGGGTCGCAGTGGTCTTCGTCACAGGTTCGCTTTCCAAATCGCATGAGATGCCGACGTAATTGCGTTAGAATTGAAAGTGTTCTGGAGTCGCTGGCGGACAGAGAGAGAGAGAGAGAGAGAGAGAGTGAAAGAAAGAAAGAGAGAGAGCGAGAGAGAGAGAAAGAAATAAAGAGAGAAATGGAGAGACAGACCGTGGAAAGAGTGAGATAGAGAGAAAGAAAGATGGAAAGAGAGAGAGAGAGAGAGAGAGAGAAAGAGAGAGAAAGAGAGAGAGGAGAGAGAGGCAGACAGAATGAGAAAGACATTGTGAGTGAGTTTGTGTCTGTGGAGCATAGAAAATTTCTGCGGATTACATGCAAGCGTATTACGACATGTTTTCATATGCATTCATTTTTTTTTCTTTATCTACATATCCCTCTCTATATACATATATTTATATATATATATATGTACATATATATTTAGATATTTTATCTAAAAGGGATTTAATCATAATATGTAGATGAACCAAAAGAATACCTTGTAGTGTATGTCTTCACCTGTGTGTTGAAGGGAGAAGAGGGAAACAGCATCCCTCGTTTCTGTGGTGAAGCTGGGTGTGGGGAGGAAGGGGGGGGGGGTGGGCTAGGTCCGCAGAGATGGCAAGGGGTCCATTGATATCCCACATCTCGACGGGGGCAATTTGACACCCAATATCGTTAGATCTAGTCAATAAGGACCGTATGTCAGAAGCAGCGAAACAATCAATTGCAATTTTTTAATATAATCCTTTGCCATCCTTAATCCCACCGGTGTCTGCTCTACTTCAAAAAAAGGATAGGAAAGACATGTTTGGGGTGCAACAAGATCTTTGCAATTTTTGCCAACTCTAAAAAGACGAAAAACTATGTTGTGCCGGGGCACGAGGATAATCTCTCACTTTCTGTGCCTGAATCTCCAAACTCCCTCTCTCTCTCTTTCTCTATCTCTCTCTTTCTCAATATCTCTATCTCTCTATCTCTCTCTCCTTCTCTTACCTCTATTTCATTCTCGATCTTCTCCCTCTTCTTTTCTGTTTCGCAGTCTCGATCTCTCTATTTCTCTCTCTCCCCCTCCCTCTCTCTCTCCCTCCATTTCTCTCTCCCTCCCTCTCTCCCTCTCTCTCCCTCTCTCTCTCTTTCTCTCTCTCTCCATTCGCTCTTTCTCTTATATTATGGCTTCTTCTTGGCCTGATAATTTGGCTTCTTTTTCTCGCTCAAGCTGCCCTCTTCATGAATATACATACATACATACGCGTAAGAACATCATCGCTCGGTCTCCTTTCTTTCCATCTCCTTTCCTTGCCCTTCCTCCTTCCTTCTGCCGGTTTCTCCTAGCTCTTCTTCATGTAGAGCATACATATATTCGGTACTCGCCCGCCCCATGTCTTCCCCAGATATATTTTCATCTTTTAATTTGTTTTATTGTGGTAGCGTAAAAATATTGTTGATATAGATTTGTCAAAGAAATAAATAATGCATCTCAAGAAAAAAAACGATCACATAGCCCACCTGAATTGTTTTATCTTTCAATATTCACAATCAGTTCAACCATTTTGTATCTGCCACACTCTCGTACATACATTTGCATAGATTGACTCGTCTCGGTTGCCTCGCCAATTCTCGGGTGCGTAATAACCATGGAATTTCCGTGGGGAATTTCACTTTCTTATGTGTCTTTGCCCATCTTTACTATATCCTCTAGAGCTTCCTCCTACTCTTTACGTCGGAGAGACTAATCACCTCAGCCGCATACACACATACTTTCGCTCCTCTCACTTTGTACGCCTTCATTCTCTGCGCTACTCTCCTCCTCCTCCTCTCTCTCTCTTTCTTTCCCCCTCTCTCTCACTTTATCACTCTCTCTCTCTCTTTCTCCTCTATCTCTCTAACTTTCTCCCTCTCTCCTTCTCTCTCCCTCTATTTTTCTCTTCCATCTCTCTCTAGCTCATTTCCTATCATTTCCGTTCCCTGCCCCCTACCTTCTATCTCTATCCTTAATCTTTCAACGTTGTTTTCTCTGAAATGTAAATACCATGTATGCATATGTAAATGTATGGCAAACTGCAGCCTTGCAGCGCTTTCCTCGCTATTCTCAATTCTCTCTTTCTCTTCTCTTCTCTAACTTCTCTAACTTTCTGTCTAACTCTCCATTTCTGTCTCACTCTCTCTGTCTCTGTCTGTCTCTCTCTCTCTGTCTTTCTCTGTCTCAGTCTCTCTCTGTCTCTCTCTCTGTCTCTCTCTCTGTCTCTGTCTCTCTCTTCCGAAACATACCTCCACCCACGCATCAATGTGCACGCCTCTGACATCTGCCTGTCTCTTGTCTGCAACCCCTCCCCCCCCCCTTATACCCTCAGGGGCCCACGTCCCCTTTTCCCTCTCAGGTCATACTACGAAGGGAGACCTACCGCATCTGTAGAAATTCGAAGCACAGTTGACGCCTCTCATTTATTTGCCCTTTCAGTACTCTACTTTTTAAGGTGTAAAAAATACTTACATATTATGTCTGTAATTGTAGGCTAACGAGCGCCACCTATAATTTATGTTGAGTGCAAATATATAAAAAAACACTTCAAGCCCTGCAGACTTCTCCTTTATAAAGTATCCCCTTGAAAGTAGACATCAGATTTGAAGCCTCCTATGTGGAGAGCATATTCATTAAATGAGAACGAAACTCAATAGTATTCTTTGTCAATTCTAATGAAAAATTTAAAAAGCGTCTCACTAAATCACATGCACTCTCGCTCGCTCATCTGTAAGGGGCAAAAGTTGCCTCCTTTCAGATGCTTCATGCAACTTGGCTGCATTTCTGAATAATGAACAAAAGAATTGGCAGTTCACGTTTCCCTGAACTGCTTCTTCATTGTTTGCCAGAATATGCCATAGAATTTATTCCACTTTCATCTTTCTTCTTTTTCTTCTTTTAACTACTGCGCATTGTCTCTATGTATCACCCTTTTTACTCTCTTTTGTCTCATGTCAGATCTCTCTCACTTTCTTCTACGAAATAATGACGTGCCAAGATTGAACATGAGCCGTTTTTATAAACAGATGAGAGTCTGAAGGAGAGAGAGAGAGAGATAGAGACAGAGAGAAAGAAAGAGCCTGAGTCAGGAATCACGCATAAAACATTGCGCGAGCGTAACCTCGAGTGGAATGACGTCATTGTTCTAAGCATCTTAGACGAGCTGTGAGGATTCTTGTTTACTGCTTTCTCTCTTTTCTTCTTCTTCTCTCAAATCTCTCTCCCTCTCTTTCTCTCTCTCTCTCTCTCTCTGTCTCTCTCTCACGGTTATTTCCTCTTCCTCTCTCTCTCTTATTCCATCCTCGCTTCTCTACCGCCGTTCTCTCACGTCTGAAACGCTTTCAAATTAACAGAGTTTTTTTTTGCGGAAATCAGCAGAGACTTCCGAGACTGGCCTATCCTCTGTCGGAAGGGGCGACATCTGCAAGCGACGAAGAGAGAGAGAGAGAGAGAGATCTCAGGCCCCAAAACTTCTAGACCCCCCAAGGCCATCGAAGCCCCCCCCTTGACTTGCACCGGAGGTGCCTCTATTGACCCCCTCTCTGTTCCGAATGCGTCCACGGCTACGCGCCTTCAACCACGCACATCGCTCATACAATACGCTCTTCGGTCTGCTGCATGTCAAGGTGCTGGAAATGGGGGCCATCAGTGGACCCCTCTGGGGCTAGCAGTAGACCACTCCATAGCTATCAGTGGGCCCCTTTCGGACTATTAACGGGCCCCTCTGTGGTCCATCAACGGGTCCCTATTTATTAAGCCCTAATTAATTAAAAAAAAATTTCATTCAAAATATAACTGTCATCTTTCTTGCCTTTTCATTTCGAGAATTAAACGATAAAATAACTGTTGCAATATATATTTAATCATCATATTTCTCAATTCCATCATGTGCAAATAGTCATAGGAGATAAAGGCAAGAATGTGAAGTACTAAAAAAATTTTTTGAATAAAAATAAATTTAAAAATATATATTTTTTAAACTAAAAATAAAAGAAATATATATTTTTTTATTTTTTTTTCTTCTAAATTTGAGATCGCCACCTGCGGCGTTGGCTTCTGCTACTTGCTCGCCGTCTGCAGCGCACTCGTTGTCTGCGTGCTCGCATCGCAGGCGGTACGCGGCGCAAAATTGATTATTGATTTTTTTTTATATTTTAATGAAGGATCAAGGAGCCCTCAGTGGGAGCCTGCCCCGGGGTAAAAATTTCTGATTTGGTTATCCAAATTTAATTTGGGGTACTCATGCCCACTATGAAGAAAATTAGAAAGTCAATTTTGTTATAAAATTTTTTTCCTTGTCTGGGCATGCAAATGTATGGAAAAAGTTGAAGTCCCTATAACTTTCTTTAACATCAATATTTTTAAATCTTCTTTTTTTAACGGAATCAACGTTGGATTCTGCACAAAAACAGCCCAGATGTCTCAGTCAACTATTTCATTTTCACATTGAAAAATTATTTTTTATATTTAAATTTGACGGCAAAGTACCTTATACTCATTTGTGTGTGGGTGTTATATCTCAAAATGTAGAGCATTAAAAACTGTATAACATATATTCTTTTCGCTTCGTGTGCACTACCCTAAGGGGTGGAAAATAGGCTCAAATATGGGTGCCTCGGATATGTAGGATTCAAGGAATGCGTGAAAAAGAAGTTAAATTCTTGTTGTAACATAAAATGAACCATTTCATTCGATTCAACACGTGCTTCTTTTCAAAAAAGCTCCATATCAAAATTTCATAAAATTATCATCTTCCATGAAAAAAACGCATTTCTCAATTTTTCAGCCATTGTCAGAAAATGACCTAAAACTATTCGAATCGCTGTATTTTGAATATTTTCAGTGAGAACAGAATGCGGATAGTACTATTCAGTACGCGACAAAATTCTCTACAACATACATCCATTACCTCTGGATAGGGCGACCCTACCAATGACAGTATCGATTTTCCTAAGGCGGTCGCATCAAAACTAATAGATCCGCATTTTCCAACTTTTCGTGCAATCTTAATGTTTCTTAATCATCCAATGCATCATTCTGCTCCACGAAGGTCAGAACCGATGTTTGTTTTACAGTTGTCCCGTGGTAAAAGCCCGCAAAAGGGTTTGCACGCGCGTGGCATTGAACCTGCGCCCTATGACAATCGATGTGCACAACCAATTGGCTAAAATGACGTTATAAAATTCATTTCTGGAAAATGCCAAAACCAATCTTAAAGGTTGACCTATCAGCCGATAGCTATTTTTGCGCTCTATCGAAATAAATATATCCGCCAAACAGTGTAAATTGACGGTAAAGTCAAATAAGTGGCCAAAATATTCGAACCCAAAAAAGTAGATCAAAAAAGCTATTCATCATAACGTGATGTATGGGAAAGTTGTTCGTCTGAGCAAAAGCTATAGAATGGCATATAACATGTGGGGATAAGTTCAATCCGCGAGCAATAACAGCCGCGGTAATGTATCACCAAGAAATTTACTTTTCAAAGGACTTCATAACACCTTTTCGGTACTCCAACAGAATAGATAATAGTGATTGATAAATAATGCCCTCTCTATTAGTAAGAGTACCGAAAAAATGAACTAGAGTAGGTTGAAAAAGTGAGCGAGAATAGCTTTTTGATCTACTTTTTTGGGTTCGAATATTTTGGCCACTTATTTGACCTTACCGTCAATTTACACTGTTTGGCAGATATATTTATTTCGATAGAGCGCAAAAATAGCTATCGGCTGATAGGTCAACCTTTAAGATTGGTTTTGGAATTTTCCAGAAATGAATTTTATAACGTCATTTTAGCCAATTGGTTGTGCACATCGATTGTCATAGGGCGCAGGTTCAATGCCACGCGCGTGCAAACCCTTTTGCGGGCTTTTACCACGGGACAACTGTAAAATAAACATCGGTTCTGACCTTTGTGTGCTTCGTGGAGCAGAATGATGCATTGGATGTTTAAGAAACATTAAGATTGCACGAAAAGTTGGAAAATGCGGATCTATTAGTTTTGATGCGACCGCCTTAGGAAAATCGATACTGTCATTGGTGGGGACGCCCTATCCAGATGTAATGGATGTATGTTGTAGAGAATTTTGTCGCGTACTGAATAGTACTATCCGCATTCTGTTCTCACTGAAAACATTGAAAATACAGCGATTCGAATAGTTTTAGGTCATTTTCTGACAATGGCTGTAAAATCGAAAAATGCGTTTTTTTCATGGAAGATGATAATTTTATGAAATTTTGATAAGGAACTTTTTTGAAAAGAAGCACGTGTTGAATCGAATGAAATGGTTCATTTTATGTTACAACAAGAATTTAACTTCTTTTTCACGCATTCCTTGAATCCTACATATCCGAGGCACCCATATTTGAGCCTATTTTCCACCCCTTAGGGGTAGTGCACACGAAGCGAAAAGAATATATGTTATACAGTTTTTAATGCTCTACATTTTGAGATATAACACCCACACACAAATGAGTATAAGGTACTTTGCCGTCAAATTCATATATTAAAAATAATTTTTCAATGTGAAAATGAAATGGTTGACTGAGACATCTGGGCAGTTTTTGTTCAGAATCCAACGTTGATTCCGTTAAAAAAAAGAAGATTGAAAAATATTGAGTTTGAAGCGAGATACATCAATTCAGAAATAATCCATACTTTTACTTGTTCACGGAAAAATATTTTTTGAAAAAAATTTTTTCCCATTTAATATTTTTACTGGGGCCCAGTGCCATGCCCGACTATGTTTTCACATTCGAAATCTAACGTCTGGATCTGGGGCACGCCCTACTGGAGGCATACAGAGAGGCTCTCTTAAATATTAATAATTTTTTGAACAATTTAATTTATATTTTATTCGTATTTTTTTTAGCATTTTAACTTATTAATTAATTAATTGTTTTTTTTTACATTTTAATATATTTGTTCCGTAAGAGCAAATAAACGTATTTGTGTTATGTTATTATTTACTAGTTTACTCTTACTTTCTATTTACATACTTATCTATTTAAAACAACACTAAAATCAAATTGGATGCGATGCTTCGATGTCTTATAAAATGATGCTTAAAAAATAATAACTAGTCGCGCTCCCGGCATTTTTCGTGTCATTGCTGCGCTATAATAGCGCAGCTTTTAAATAGCAAACCCGTTCGTCGCTCGAGAACGGTATTTTGTCTATAGAATCAATGTGATATTTTTTCTCTGCCATTTGCTCGGAATATAATTACGGATAAATGTATGTATCTTTACAATTTTAATAGGTGATTTATTTAAGTAAGCGATTACTTCTCATGTTGTTCGGCGGCATAAGGTGTAAAGAATAAGGATGTCTCCGCGCCAGAAGCTAACTCAACTCGGTGACATTAGGAATATATCTTGCAAACATGGCTTATGGAGTCTAGTCGCTAAAAGGCGGAAGTGAGATGACGTACTATTTGCTCAATAATCATCCTCAATAGCAATTTGGAGATAAGACTAAATGCCGGAGTCAGATTACAAAATTTACGGCCCCGACATTTCCGGCCCCCCATATTCCCCGGTATAGAAATTTTCGGCCCGCCGATATTCCCCGGCCCGATGTCCCCGGCCCCAAAATTTCCGGCCCCGAATTCTCCATATTGGGCATGGCTAAAAGCGAGGAGGAGTAATAGGCAATCACACGTCGACGATTCCAAATGAGACATAAGGACATCGTTATTGATACACGCATATATCAAAATGCCATGATATCATGAAGACAGGCCATCCTGATTATAATCTCGTTTGCTAGTCTACGTCTTCAAAGCTGCGCTCTCGTGATCTCATTTAAGAGAGGCAGGAAAATTGTTCTCTTGTACGTTCGTTTCCTATGCATGGGGTGGTTAGAGTGACTCGGCTCTAATATTTATGAAAATAAAAATATCAAGACTTCTCTGCTGCTGACAATGAGTAGCAAGATGATGCCTGATTGTGAGATCAATCTTTTCTTTTGTCTTTATTAAAGGTCTTTTCGGAGAGTGGACAGTATGCATCGTCTGTTCATTCACTTATGAAGTCAATGTGCTAATGTAATGCATCGGGTATCTCTATCACATGGAAGTGGCCCGATCTGTTGTCAATGATCAATGATCAATGATCAATGATCAATGATGATCTCGCACTTGTCCTTGGGGCAATTGTATGGCCGTTGAAGATTGGACACGCAACTGCTCCGGGAGCGCGCTTCTCGGACATGAGCGCATAAATCTGAAAAGAATTATATTATTTTATTCCGACAAAGGAAAATTGTCATAGACCTATGACTTTTGTCCAACTATTGCCACTTCAGCCAAGAAAGCCGCAACAATAATATGTGACGTTCAAACAAATAATGCATTAAAATTTTTTTAAATGCTTATTAAGAGTATTTTGCGTGTGAAAAAATTATCTAAATATATTTATTATATAATACATAATTCCATATATTATTTTGTCGTAAAAATTTGAACGAATAAAAATAAAATAAATAAATATATATATAAACAATTTTCTGCCAATGCTCAGCATCGCGGCCGCGGCGCGCTCGTGCGGCCCGTGGGCAGTAGCGGCGGCAGCAGTGGCAACAGCGTCGACGTCCTGACCACCGACTTCTTCGTCGTCGGCGCGGGAGTCGGCGGGACGGGCGGCGCCGGCACAGGCGGTGGCGTCTCGCTCAAGCTGCTCGCACTCCCGATGGCCACCGTTGTCGTCGCCATTCTCTACCTCTTCATTGGCATACTTCAGCAGAAGGCACGCCTTCTGGCGCCTTTCATTGCTTTGCAGGTGCATCTTTTATTCTTCTTCTCTCTCTTTATTCTTCTTCTTCTTCTACATATCGATTGATTTTTTTAATAATCTACAATTCTACAGATTTATATTGATAAAGTGGTGTGTACCGATCTACAAATTTAAATTTATAGATTGATTGTTCCATCCCACAGGTTTTAACTTATATATCGATTTATCCATCTACAGATGTCCATTTAACGACAAACCTATTTCGATTTATCGATTAATTTTTCAATCTTTGGCTAACTTGCCAATAATCTATCGTTTTAGAAAAGGGTGATAAAAATAGTATTATCTCACTCATGCATGTTTTTTTTATTGTAATACAAGATATTTGCCATGCTAGTCTGGCAGCCAAATAATTTTTTTTTAAACTTTACGACTTTTTAAAATATATTTTTAACGGCATTGATCTCTGATCATTGGTCTTTGATCTCTACAGATTGTCTGCTGCTTCGTGCTCATCATCCTGCTGATGATTCTGATCATCTGCACGCTGTGCGATGCACGAGTCATTGTCAATCTCTTCATAGGACGGCCCTCCAAAGACGACCGGGATTACTGTAAGTGTTCACTCTCTCTCTCACTCTCTCAATCTCTCTCCGTGTCTGTCTCTGTCTCTCTCTTTCTCTCTCACTCTCTCATTCTCTCTCTCTCTCTTTCTCTCTCACTCTCTCCTTCTCTCTCTCTCTCTCTCTCTTTCTCTCTCTCTCTCCTTCTTAACAAGGAGCAGCACGATTACTGTGTAGGCTGATATTTCTATCTAACTGAATATCGCTTCGAAGATCAAATCACGCTTTCACGACTTATTCATTTATATATCCCAAGGGAACCGATAGAAAACCACCTGTGACATAGCAGCTGGTCAGTATTATGAACACTTGGTAAATTTTTTTTTCCCATTATAATAAGAAAACTAAAACGAACTAAAGCAAAATTATACAGAAAAAAATAATTAGTTTTAACAGAATAAAAGAATAAATTTAATAAATAGACAAATAAGTGCATAAGCAAGTAATTAAACAAACTAAATAAACAAGCTAAATAAATAAATAAATAAACAAATAAATAAATAAATAAATAAATAAATAAATAAATAAATAAATAAATAAATAAATAAATAAATAAATAAATAAATAAATAAATAAATAAATAAATAATTAATTAATTAAAGCCTGGCCCGTCGGCATCGTCGCCGTCTCGCTGGCCGTCCTATTCGCTGTGCACGTGTGGACGACGCGAGTGTGCTGCTGCTGCTTCCGCTACTTTACGGATCTCGCCAAGCATGCGGCGCGAGAGGCCAGCTTCGTCTAGAAGGGAGAGAGAGAAAGTGAGAGAGAGAGGGGGGAAGGAGAGAGAAAGAGAGAAAGATAGAGAGAGAGAAAGTGAGAGAGAGAGAGAGGAGGATGGCGAGGGAGAGAAAGAGAGAGAGAGAGAGAAAGAGAAAGAGTGAGTGAAAGAGAAAACTAGGAGCGATTTTTTTCTGACCGTTTGTTTGCTTGTATGCGTGTTCTTTTTAGGAAACAATAAGGTGCATAATTTACAATCGTAAATAAGGAAACAAGTCCGCCCTTTCTCCTTGTAGCGTTTTATGGTCATTCGTGAATAAGGGAGAAATATCTTATGCATGTTACGGTGTTACAGTTCTCAGAAACAACTTCATATTTTTTTTATTTACTAAATATATGTAATATATATTGTGTAAGTACTATGTACAACTTGTATGCTCTCTTCAGGCGCCATATTTTGTTGAACGTATAATGACATATACATATTTGAATGTACATATATAACTATGCATTTTCTCTTTTTTTTAAATTTTCACTCGCATCAACATGTGTCCTTCTTGTATTATTCACATTTTTTGAAGTCGCCCTAACTTTGTATCCCTGCCCCTTCTTGTCCCCCACTTATCGTTAGAGAAGATGTACAGAGAAACCTCTTGAGGCTGCCAATTACGAGTAAGTATGCATGTAACTATGACATTAAAGAAAGGCCTCTTTCGAGGACGATTAACTCTGCAAACAAATCCCTTTCTAATTCATCTTCAATTTGTTCATATTATTATTGACACAAGATTGACATTTTTCAACGCATACAATTATCCACACAGTTTATTCGACGGCGACAAACATGTGATGTCCTCAATTAAAGAACACTACTTTTGAGGAGTCAATAAGTACAGTATCTGATTGTGATTGTTCAGTGTGTGCGCAAAGGCATAAAGTCGCGTGAAACGGAACTTTTATGTAAATGTGTATGATGATACACACTCTCTTTTGTTTATGCATACAACATTCGAGACAAATACAAGGGATATATAGCATTTGCCTAACCATAAGCATAGTATCTTAGTCGCTTTAATCACTACTAATCATGCACAACTTAAGATTCACACCGATTCGAGAGAATGAGTACGATGCTACATTGAAATATATCGATCGAACAATCTCGATTAATCAATAAAACACGACATTAATCAATCGATTTCCCCGAAACGATCCAAACGAGAGAGTTCGCTATATTTACATAGTAGCATGTGGACATGGGAAAAGAAGTTGTTTTAACCAAAATAAGCATATATAAATATTCATATATATTGTATACTATTTATACATGTACGCTTATGTACTATTCTCTTCTCGTTTCATATACAATGTCAAATAAATGAATATAATAGTTCTCTGCATAAACGTAGTGTGGAATGTGTAAATCGAAATTCGAAAAATTATTGATTGGCATTTTTTGATGAAAGCGAACAAAGAATGTGGACATAAGGAGAAGGAAAAAGCTCGGTTTGGAAGAAAGAGCGAGGGGGAGAGAGAGAGTGAGAGGGAGAGAGAGATAGAGAGAGAAAGGCTGCTTTTTTTTCGTAATACTATGACCATGAGAAATGCTCTTTTTTCTTCTTCGTCTTCTCTCAGAAAGAGCAACAACGCATTTCTTTCTATCCATGGCATAGAAGAAAAGGAGAGATAAAAAGGTATCAATGAATTGAAAGGGATCCAGATGCTCAATGTGGAGATATACTATAGAAATGCGCTTGCTTCGAAGCTACGGAAACATCCGCTACGGCTGTACGCACACACATAGTAGGATCATTCTGTTGATTAAAGGAGCCAAAAATTCAAGTTTGAATATTCGCGCCTTTTTGCCTGATAAGAGGAGCCAAAAACTCACGTTTGAATTCGCGCCTTTTTGCCTGACACAAAATGGTCAGGATAATTCGTATAGGTTACGCTTGAGTTTCCTGCTCCTTTAAAGGAAGAGAAGGGGGAAGGAGGGCATATCAGAATAGTATCGATTTTGGGCGACCCTCAATTTCTTTTGTTTTCCACTAATCATGGATGAGACTAGAAAAGCAAGGAAAATTGACAGAGCGAGAGAGAGATAGGGAGAGAGAGAGAGAGAGAGTATGAGAGACAAAAGGGGGTTTTTATTGTCGCGAAAAAAATAGAAGACTAGGGAGAGAGAAAAAAGCGATGAATAGGCTTTTCCACGCGGCACAACGCAAGGAGACGTTATGGCATCACAGTTTGAAACGATTATGCGGATACAAATAAAAAATATACATATAACAAATGTGGTAATCATGTGGAAATATATATATATGTAATAATATATTCACAATTATAGATAACTCTGGGTGAGTGTGTATAAAACACGGTCCTTTCACAATTACGGTATCTCTGTGCTGCTAGAACACGGTCCTTTCACGATTACGGTTACTCTGTGCTGCAAAAACACGGTCCTTTCTCCGAGAGATGCGTCGTGCGCTAGGACGACAACAAATAACCGCGCATAAAGTAGACACCGGGGCCCGAAGAGCCGCCCTTTCGAGAAGGGGGCACACACTTGGAAAGCAGCGGTAACAGGGCGATAGGAGACAAAAGTCATCATCATCATTGCACACAATTTCATGCTGCTGGAATTTGGAAATGGAGAAGAGAAGAGAGACTTCTAAACATACACAATACAATTCGATCGTAGTACACACATACATAGTAAGGAATGACTTGAATGGAGACACGGTAAGACAAGAAGAAATATGAGTTCAAAGATCGCACACACACACACACACCAAAAAACAATGATGTCCTATTTTGAACTCGTTCAAGTTGTACTTCTTTCTATTTTACGGCCCGGCCACTTCCGTGCGAAGGGGGATTACTGTAAAGCCGCACCGGAATAGAGAGAGATAAAGTGGGGTGTTTGATGTCTCGTGGGTTCTCTGTAGACAAGGAGGATTGGGAATGAGAGGCTTCTTCTTCTTATGGTGGCCAGCCAAGCCAGACGAAGAGAGATTGAAGAAGAGGACGAAGAAGAAGAGGAAATAACAAGGAATATTGTAGATTTATGTTGTAAGTTTGCTGGCTTCTGTCGCGTGTTTTTTTTTGTCGTCATTCTTCTTCCCTGGCTCGTATAATGGCTTCTTCTTCTTCTTCTTCCTCTTCTTCTTCTTGGCCGCGCTTTCATACTTCCTCAAGGACGCCGTGCGTTCCGAGCATCTTCTTGTACATGGGGCACGCGAGAAACCTGCAACAAAGTTATTTCGTTATTTCGTCATCATTTAATTTCGTCATCATTTCGTCATCATTGACATTGATTGCAAGTTGTTGCTTGTCTTTTAAGGCCTCTTGAGAGCACTGCTTGTTGTTCGTGGCCCTTTCATGTGTGGCCCATTCATATTAAGTTTTAAGGTTTCCCTTAAGCGGTCGAGGGCTTCGTTAAGCCCCTAATCTCGTAGAGCCATTAGATGCCCGATTAAATAGCCAATTAGATAGCTAATTAAATACCCCAACCGAGGATAGCTGTCCCGCTGCATCAGCGTATAGATCTGCGTCTGTGCCTCGTCGAAAGTCGAAGCCGATGGGCGTACCTTAATTAATTAAAGTCATTAAGTAATCAACCTTAATTAGTTAACCTTTAGCCATAAGGCAAGAGTATTAATAAGAGGACGACAAGAGCGCACTTTATTCCCCCCCCCCTGAAGCCAACAACCACTTGTGAGCCACTCTAAAGCAGACATTTCGCTATATATTCTCCTCTCTTATCAATTAACATTTTGCCATTTATTCTGCTTGATAATTGGCGCAAAACTTTGTATATTCATGATTCAATTAGCTAATTGCATACACACACACACGGCATAAGACACAATTTCCTTTCAGCATCAACAAAAGAGAGAAGAAAATGATGACGAAAGTTACAATGATGCTTTAGAGCCGAATATGAAAAACGCTACCGT
This sequence comes from Allodiplogaster sudhausi, assembly GCA_945643635.1. Taxonomy (NCBI): domain Eukaryota; kingdom Metazoa; phylum Nematoda; class Chromadorea; order Rhabditida; family Diplogasteridae; genus Allodiplogaster; species Allodiplogaster sudhausi. The sequence continues at coordinate 1,838,130 of CALZFC010000006.1, forward strand.
AATCTGTATTTGAATTTTTCTGACTATTATAGTCTCTAAACAACCGTCGTGAGCTCTCTCGCCCTTGTTTCTCAGGGAAAATGGCGCGAATTCAAACGTGAATTTTCGGCGCCGGCGAATACTGACCATGTTGTTGTTGACAATCTCACGAACACGCGAGTCCAGCGACACTTCCTTGGGTGACAGAATCGAGATGAAGTCCTCGTAGATGATGCGAGCCTGAACAAATTGACGATTGATCTCTGAACTTTGATCTATGATCTTTGATCGTTGATTTCAATTGAAAAAAATATTTTTTTTCTATATACATAAATACAGAAACATTGATGATGAATGAATGAGTACCTTCTCCTCAATCTTCTCCGCATTCTTTTCGCGCTTCAACTCTTCGCACGCTTGCCAAAAGAGTATGTTCTCGTCCGAGTATTCAGACTTGAGAAATTCGGCGAAATGCTTCTGGCCTACTGAAAATGGAAGATATTTTTTTTTTACACTGATTATTCATGCTTAATATATTTGTGAGAGAGAAAACATGTGTGTGTTTTTAATGCAAAATGTTCTTTGAACAAAAGTTACAATTAATATGCATTTTTAAATATTCTCCTCAACGAACGTGCACAAAGAAGAGGCCTTTGTAGGATGGAAAGGATTCTGAATTTGGACAAAAGAAGAAGAAAAAAAAGAAGAAGAAGACGAATAAGCTGACATTTGCTCTTCATGAGGTTGTCAAAGGATTGCGACCACTGGTAGACGAGATCGTAGGAGGGCCTTGAATTAGAAGTTGTTTAGGGCCGTGAATTAGCATTTATTTATGGCCTTGAATTAGAAGTTGTTTAGGGCCGTGAATTAGAGTTGATTTATGGCCTTGAATTAGAAGTTGTATAGTGAATTCATTTAGAAGTTGTCCAGGTTAATGATGCTGCTTTTTTCATACTGCATGCAAGCATTTATGTATTTCGTAGGGATTTATGCTTTTATGTATTCTCTTTTCCCCTTCTATCCGTGTCTTTTCTGCTTCTTTGCTCGCATAATCAGGTGGCAATTCTTTTTTTTATTCGATATTTTTTTCTGTTTCTAATTCTCAGAATGAAGGAATGCTCGCGCTCTCATGTTTGGCTTTTCCTTTAGCTCGGGCGGGAGTAATCTACGCTGATTGGCTGCTGCCTTCTGTGATATCTCTTCGCTCTAGGCCGCAAGCATTTTGCACTTACCTACTTATGGCGTCAGGTTGAGCGAGGGAAAAAGTGAAAGAGAGAGAGAGAGAGAGAGAGAGAGAGAGAGAGAGAGAGTAAAAGAGAACGTGTAGAGAGAAAGAGAGAGAGAGAGAGCGAGAGAGAGAGAGAGTAAAAGAGAAAGTGTAGAGAGAAAGAGAGAGAGAGAGAGCGAGAGAGAGAGAGAGAGTAAAAGAGAAAGTGTAGAGAGAAAGAGAGAGAGAGCGAGAGAGAGAGAGAGAGTAAAAGAGAACGTGTAGAGAGAAAGAGAGAGAGAGAGAGCGAGAGAGAGAGAGAGTAAAAGAGAAAGTGTAGAGAGAAAGAGAGAGAGAGAGAGAGAGAGAGAGAGAGAGAGTAAAAGAGAAAGTGTAGAGAGAAAGAGAGAGAGAGAGAGTAAAAGAGAAAATGTAGAGAGTAAGAGAGAGAAAGAGACAGGCACACAGAGAGCGTGAATGTGAAAAATGAATAGCGTCATCAGTAACCCGTGGAAAATTATATCTGGAAAAAAATGAAATGCACCTGCCGCGTCTTGGTATGTAGCTAAATAAGAGATATGACGTCATGCTATGACATTTTGGTATACTACTTCTCTAGAACATATGGCGAACAATTTCACAAACATCCGCCAAGGCTTCTATAAATTCTATAAATTCCAGATACAACCTTTTGGAAACCGTATATTTTCTACATACATACATATTTGTTTCACACTTTTTTTCCAAAGTTCACAGCCGGCTCGCTCCTCTTTTTTTCACTAATGAAAGATGCAGGTGGGATTATGCTGAGAAAGGAGGTTGCATCATGCGAACCAAAGTCTCTATTTCAATAATATTTATATATACAGTTTAAAAAAATACTAAAAATAAATTATATATTTTTTTCAGTTTTTTTATTCCAAAGAAAGACAAAATAAATGCTGACTTGTCATTGTCATCGCTGCCTCTGCCACCGCCGCCCTTTTTATCCGAGTTACCAACCGCTCCGCTGCAAAAAATATTATTATTTAATTTGTTTATTACTTATCTTACCATTAGTTAAATAATTTTCATCAATTCCTTTCTTTTGTTTAACTGCACAAAATAGTCTGTGACTTATTATTATTTTTTGTTACAAGACAAAGCTCTTCTTTCTGTCTTTTAAAAACAAAAGTAGCCTAATTGTGATCATTTTGTATGTGTGTTTATGTTTGTGCCCTGGTGACTGGTGCTGTTTAAAGAATACGAGAAAAAGACGAGCGCTCAAGTGCAGCCAATTTTGAGTTCTTCTGCTGTGTGCGCGTGGTGAAACTGAGAAACATACATACGTACATATATGGATTGTTCTTTTGAGGTTTGCTCCTCGCCCCTCGCTTCAGCAAAAAAAAGAAAGAAAAGTTACAGAGAGAGAGAGAGAGAGAGAGTGAGGCTCATGAACAGAGCATTCATTGCTTCACTACATTTTCTTCTTTTCCAGACACATAAATTCCCGTTTACAGAAAAAAAACAAATTAGGACGAAACAACGTCAAAGAACACCACAACGGATGTTACTATGTCTCGAGACGATGAATAATAATAAGAAATAACAAAATATGTGTATGTATGCCTAATTGCCAGCTTCCTCCCACTCATCTTTTCCCATCTACTACGGAACAGAAAAATAAGTAGAGAGTAAAGAACGCCAGCCAGCGGTCTTTACTCTCTACTTATTTTTTTTTCCTCCTCTTATTTTTTGCCTACTCCTGGTAAATAGGCTAATTATTATTATTATTGCAGCATATCTGCAAAACAAAGCTTTCAGCATCAAATTCACACGTCGCTTGAACCAATTTGCTAGCGCGACCTGTGTTCTCGGTGCCTGTCTCTGTATACATATGTATATACATGCCTACATGTGTGTAGACATACAAACATACATATGTATGTATGTAGTACGATCACAGTACATATGTATGTAAGTACATATATATACACATACACATGCTTCTGCTTGCGGGCCTGAGTCCTGTTGTCTTTTAAAGTTGAAAGAAAGAAAAAATCGAAAAAGTGGCATGATTCTCTGAACATGTCCGCTTGGCTCGCCAACCAAGAAAGCCTAAGCCTTCCCTGTCAATATTCACACGGTCATTAATGTATATGTGTTTTGGTGCACTCTAACGCGCGATTAGTGCACATGTGTTAAGAAAAATTATGAGATGACTGGTGGAGATCAACAAATAGACAGCCCGGAAACTCTTACTGTTAACGAGAAAGCACTCTCCTTTGGACTCTGTTGAGAAAGATGTGCGTGAGTGAGCTATAAAATAAACACAAAGTACCTACACCATGTCATTCGTTCATGAATGTGCAATTCACACACGTATGTATGTACGTTGATAATGTACTCTACCTATGGCTATATGCACCTCTGGCTATCTAGACTCTCAAGTGCAAAAAGATTACTCACGTTTCACTGCTTCCGCATGTCACTCATCATCTCATTAGTCATACTAATTATTATCAAGATATGTCTAGCTTATCTTCTTACTTTCAACAAGAAGCTCTTCACGGAAACGCTTGACTTTTGTCTACGTTAGAGGATCAAAGATGGCATTTGTTTTCAACATTGGCTAACTTTTCTCTCTGCCTTCTCTCTCTCTCTCCACCTCTCACTCTCTCATTTCTCATCTCTCTCCTCTCTCTCTCGTTCCACCTCTCACTCTCTCATTTCTCATCTCTCTCCTCTCTCTCTCTCTCTCTCTCTCTCTCTCTCTCTCCCTTCCGCTCTCCCACTCGACAGTAGCGTTTGTATGCGACGACATCGTAATTATGTTCGTCATGGGCCTTGGGAAATTAGATCTCTACGCCAGAGGCAAGTGAGAACAAGAGAGAGAGAGAGAGAGAGAGAGAGACAGAGAGAAAGAGAGAGAGAGGCTCACAAACACATGACTCCTTGCATACGCATATGAATGGCCGGCCAAGTGGCAAGCACTCGAGTAAAGAGTCTCTCTCCGGATACATACTTGTATGTATGTAGAAGAAATGTCAAGGCAATGATTAATGCCTGTCCATCGTGGTAGAGAGAGAGAGAGAGCTAGAGAAAAAGAGTAGCACAAGAGAGAAGGTAAAACAGAGAGATACAGAGAGGGAGAGAGATACAGAGAGGGAGAGAGATACAGAGAGAGAGAGAGAGAAGTAGAGAGTGGAGAGCGATAAAAGTGCAACGAACATGCAATATAAGTCTTCCAAGAATCCACACGCACAAAAACAAAGCTGCCTAGTCCAATCGATAGCTGCGAGGAATTCTCGGCAACATCTCTCTTATGGTTAGAATATCATGATGGCCGAGACACGTGGTGGTCACCTTCCACTTGTGCACTGCTAATGCCCAAATCTCTCGGCTTAGCCACATATCCCCCACATAAGAATTGCCCGAATGTCTTCATGTTTGAAAAGTCTGCACTGATCCTCCCTAATAAATCCGCTTAACTCGAGGAGGGTCTCATCTGAGTTTCCCTGATGTCAGGGCAATGCGCGCTAATTCAAACGTGAGTTAGTGCACTTGAAAACTTTTTGTTTGACTACAGAGCTCAATTATAATATAACTCCCTGATCGGAGAAACGCGCACGCGTGAATTCAAAACTTAACTTTGTGGCTTGGTCCTATACCGCCTCGCTCCCTACAGACAAGTCGCTGTTAGAAACTAGCGCCAAACGTCCGGACAGGACTGCAAAATACGGCTGCTTATCCATGCCCTAAAACACGGCCCTGTCCCAAAAGCTAAAACAAGGCCGGCGGCCCGGAGCGCTAGAACACGGCCCAGTCTCGAACCCTAAAACACGGTACCGTCCCAGAACCGTAAAACACGGCATCAGCCTCGAACCGCCTAAAACACGGCCCCCCCATACTTACGACGCCGGTCGAAGTCGCGCGGAAGCAAAGAGTCGCCGATGCTGCTCGTCATGGGCGCGTGCCCAGTCGGGCACGGCAGACACAGGGAGGCCAGCGCGAAGAGGAGCGACGAAGGGGAGCTGCTGCTGTTCTGGTTGTTGTTGATGTTGTTGTGTTTGGAAGGGGATGCAGAAGAAGAGGCGGTCGATGAGGGGGTGCTTCTGTTGCTGCTGCTGTTGCTGCTGCTGTTACTGCTACTGTTGCCACCCGACTCTGGATGATCGAGCATCCAACGCCGCGGGCTAGCGAAGAAAACGAAGAGGAAGAAGCGGAAGAAGCGGAAGAGAACAGTGAGGCTGCGACTCTCTCCCGTACTGGCTCACACACACATACACAAGAGGAGACACTTCAAATGGAGACAGAGAGAGAAAGAACGAGAGAGGGAGAGAGGAAGAGAGAGAGAGTACGAGAGAGGGGAGAGAGAGAACGAGAGAGAGATAATGAGAGAGAGAGGGAGAAAAGAGAGAGAGAGAGAACGATTCTCTGCCAGCTAAGCCAGCAGACTCCGCCTTCGTCTTCTCATGCAGCCATTTATCGAAGTCGTCGACGATGAGGACGAGAGAGCGAGAGAGTGTGTAGAAAGTGGAGAGCGTTGCAGGCGACGAGCGTAAATGAGCTGGCGGAAGGGACGGCCATATTGCAGCAGCACATGCGGGTGTTCGAGAGAGGGAGAGATTATGAGAGATAGAGAGAAGGGAAGTGAATGGACAAGAGAGAGCGAGAATAAGAGGGAGAGAGAGAGAACATAGAGCTACAGAAAGAGAGAGAGAGAGAGAAGGGGGGAGATGAGAAAGAATAGGAGAGAGAGTGAACAGAAAAGAAGAAAGGAGAAAGTCAGCGTACTTACTGAGAGATGGAATAAAGGGAGTTAGAGAGGAAGAGAGTGAGAGAGAGAGAGAGACGACAAAGGAAGAGGAAGCTAGGAGATACATAGAGAGAAAGAGAGAGAAAGAGTGAGAGAGAGAAAGAGAGAGAGAAAGAGAGAGAGAGTAAGAGAAACAAACAAAAAGAAGAAAGAGGTCGCCGGGAGAGTCCCGGAACACCCGCCGCCTGCTTCTTCTACGCACATCGGCACGCCAAATTGTATCGGCACCATTAAAAGCCCCCGGGCACTCGGCTTACGTCGTGGACGGAGGAAGGACAAGGAGATCGACGATTAGGAGAAGGAAAGAGAGTGAAAGAGGAAGAGAGAGAGAGAAGAGAAAGAGAAAAGAGAGAGAGAGGGGAGAGAGAGAGAAAGTGAAAGAGAGAGAGAGAGAGAGAAAGAGAGAGAGAGAGATGGAGAGAGAGAAAGAAGGAGAGAGAAAAGGAGAAAGAAAAGTGGGAGAGAATGAAGTGAAAAGAGAGAGAACGGGAGAACAGAATGATAATGATATGTGGAGAAAAGGAAGAGAGAGCGAGAGCATAACAATGGTTTTCAGCAGTGACCGAAGAAGGGCCTAGCCGAGAAGAGAGCGGGAAGTTATTCAGAGTGGAAAAAAGTTAATAAATAAAATAAAAAGAGTGCTTGGTCTCGTAGAACGAAAAAGTAGAAATGGAGAGAGCTACAGAAAAAGAAGAGAAAGAACGCTAACTATAAGCCTGAAGGATGCCACAGTATATTTTTTTTTCGTGGACGCTACTATTCTCAATTCCACGAGATATCATAGTAAGCTATTTATTATTAGTCAGTGTGGAAAGTTAAATCAGCTTCAAAGGGGCCACAATTTATTATGACTCTTTTTTTTCATCGAAAACTATCAAGGAGCAGAAAACGCTTAAGAGAGCATGTCAGTACCCTTCGATCAAGGCCTGCCCTAGGAATTTTTTGTCGAATTTGTTCTCCAAAATTGAGTACTGTATACAGCTTGGCACGGTGAACAAATTGGGCTATATTTCAAACTTGAAAAAAATTTTCCGTGCGAGACCAGGTCCAGTAAGCTAATAAATTGCATCTTTCATAACTTACTATTAGATAATCTGCTTGGTGTCATTCGATAGCTAATTTAACGTGCTTTAATTTTCATCTAGGATGATTTTTTCAGAAAACCTGATTTTGGCCCTAAAATACGGCCCTAAACATTTCGGAAGGCAGTTTTTAGCCAAATTATGTTTTTTATGCTCATTTCCGCAACATCGCTCCTACATAGGCTTAAAGTACGTGCAATTTTCTATACGATATGTGTCTTTCAAAAAAAATTGAAGGTCCCAGCCCCAGGCTCCGGAGCGCGTGAACATGTTCCAGTGTAAATGTTTAATAAATTGCATCTTTCATAACTCGCTTCAATCTTAATATTAGGCAACGAGTTAGCTATCATTCGATAGCTGATTTAACGCTCTTTAATTTTCATCTAGGAAGCGTTTTTCATAAAATTTGATTTTCACCCTAAAATACGGCCCTAAACTTTTCCGAGGGCAGTTTTTAGCCAATTATGTTTTTTATGCTCATTTCCGCAACATCGCTCCTACATAGGCTTAAAGTACGTGCAATTTGCTATACGATAAGTGTCTTTCAAAAAAATTGAAGGTCCCAGCCCCAAGCTCCGGAGCGCGTGAACATGTTCCAGTGTAAATTTATGGTACCAGTGAATCCTTCAAATGACCTCTTTGTAGGTTCTCGTTTGGGACCACCTCAGAAATGAATAGTTTTCATGTGCGACTCGAATGGCGATTATTTTAATCTGGATTATCATTTTCAACAAAATCAATTTCAACCCTAAAATACGGCCCCAAACAACTAAGGTCCTTTTCGAGGGTTTTTGGACAAATTATGCATTTTCTTTTCATTTCCGCAGAACAGCAACTACATATTCAGAAAGTACTTGAAAAAAGCTACAACATATGTCTCTTTCAAAAAAATTAATGGTCCCAGACATAGGTTCCCAAAGCCTTGAACATTCCGGTGATCGTGGCTGGGAGGACATTATTCGATGTTTTGTGGTGATTTTGCTATTTTCAAGATGTTGTGTCATATCTTATTTTTTGTAATAATGAGTCACGTTTTACAATGATTTATCATACAATAACATTTGAACACAGGAACAAAATCAACCTTGAAAGGCACATCTTGCTAGAAATACATAGACGAGTCTCTGAACGGGTCACTCTTCGTGATTACGCCCTGAAGCAATATGGCCAGTGCCTTTAAGGAGCGAACGCAAATCCTCTACAGGAAGTCAACGAGGCCGTCGAATCATTGGTGGAAGTGAACGAATTAGGGATTCGCCAGAAGAAAGGATGGGCATTGCGCGAACGAAAGAGATCAGCTCGTCTACCGCCAAGCTCGAAGGAATACGTCATTGCAGCTTTTAACGAGGGAATAAACACCAAGAAGAAGCTTGACCCTCGTCAATTGCAGAAAAGAATGCGCGAGGAAACTGATCAAGACGGAAAACTACTCTTTTCCCCGAGTGAGCTGTTGAACTATCAACAAATCGGTAGTATATTCGCCAGCCTTGCATCAAAAAGAAGGAATGCGGACGTGTCGACTAGTACTCAAGCCAGCACGACGACCACGAATCCCACGGTTACAGACAATGCGAGCGAGATAGATCAGCTAAATTTGGAAGACGATGAAGCTGAAATGGACATTTACTCTGAGCCCATATTTGGAAATGAGCAGGACGAACTTAGGAGTGCAGTGGAAGACGATATCGAGCTTTATTCTGATAATGTAGAACCTAACAATAAGAGATACAAGGACAAGCATGAAGTCTATAGCTCAGGATGATTCTCGCAACGATTTTGTTCCTGTGTTCAAATGTTATTGTATGATAAATCATTGTAAAACGTGACTCATTATTACAAAAAATAAGATCTGACACAACATCTTGAAAATAGCAAAATCACCACAAAACATCGAATAATGTCCTCCCAGCCACGATCACCGGAATGTTCAAGGCTTTGGGAACCTATGTCTGGGACCATTAATTTTTTTGAAAGAGACATATGTTGTAGCTTTTTTCAAGTACTTTCTGAATATGTTGTTGCTGTTCTGCGGAAATGAAAAGAAAATGCATAATTTGTCCAAAAACCCTCGAAAAGGACCTTAGGCAATTTTTGGGGCCGTATTTTAGGGTTGAAATTGATTTTGTTGAAAATGATAATCCAGATTAAAATAATCCCCATTCGAGTCGCATTCACATGAAAACTATTCATTTCTGAGGTGGTCCAAACGAGAACCTACAAAGAGGTCATTTGAAGGATTCACTGGTACCATACATTTACACTGGAACATGTTCACGCGCTCCGGAGCCTGGGGCTGGGACCTTCAATTTTTTGAAAGACACATGTTTTAGAGCAAATTTAACGCCCTTTAAGCCTATGTAGGAGCGATGTTGCGGAAATGAGCATACAATACTTAATTTGGCTAAAAACTGCCCTCGGAAAAGTTGAAAAGTTTAGGGCCGTATTTTAGGGTGAAAATCAAATTTTATGAAAAACGCTTCCTAAATGAAAATTAAAGAGCGTTAAATCAGCTATCGAATGATACCTAACTGATTGCCTAATATTAAGATTGAAGCGAGTTATGAAAAATGCAATTTATTAAACATTTACACTGGAACATGTTCACGCGCTCCGGAGCTTGGGGCTGGGACCTTCAATTTTTTTGAAAGACACATATCGTATAGCAAATTTCACGTACTTTAAGCCTACGTGGGAGCGATGTTGCGGAAATGAGCATAAAACACATAATTTGGCTAAAAAACTGCACTCGGAAAAGTTTAGGGCCGTATTTTAGGGTGAAAATCCAATTTTATGAAAAACGCTTCCTAGATGAAAATTAAAGAGCGTTCAATCAGCTATCGAATGATAGCTAACTGGTTGCCTAATATTAAGATTGAAGCGAGTTATGAAAGGTGCAATTTATTAGCTTACTGGACCTGGTCTCGGCGGAAAACAAAATGAAAAATATGAAATGTATTCCATTTTGTAGAGCACGTCGAGTTGTATCTAGCTAGTCAATTTTCATAAACGAATTCGCAAAACTTTTCCTAGGGCAGGTCATAATACAGCCCTGCTCGAGTCTTATGGACATCCTCTCTTAAGAAGAAAATTGTAAAGAAGAAAAGAATGGAAATTTGAAATTTAATTGTTAGAATGGTTTTTCTTTTTGGCATTAGTGATAATTGTAGACTTTGCACTTCTTTTTGTGAGAAAGCGACAGAGAGAGAGAGAGAGAGGAGGTAGATGAAAAGAGAAGATTAGAGAGAGGAGGGGGGGGGGGGAGAGAGAGAGATAAAAGAGATTCTGAGAGAGCGAGAGTGAAACTCTCCAAGCTAGACAATCGATGTGGCTTAAGGACAGCGTGCGGAGAGCAAGGAGAAAAAGGAAGAGACAAAATGATCCAGCGCGTAAGTGCAAAGGAGATGAAAAGACAGCAAAGAGAGAGAGAGAGATAGAGAGAAAGCATTAAAAAGTTAAGTTACAATATTTATGTCGGGATGAATGCAATATGAATTCAAAAAAATCGATCGCTATGCACTAGATTACAAACAAAACAGTCTGGAAGAATCTATAAATCTTGGGCAAATACCGATTCAAGGAGCATTGCTTGTTTTTTTTTTAAAGTTATTTCAGCATAACATTTTTCGAATGCATAATCTTGATACCAACGGGGTTGAAGGGAGATTTTCGTTTAAGAAATAGTTGCATGAACAGAAGAAAAGCACCTGCAGCCAAGAAAAGTTGGATCACAATCAGCCTATGCTTCAAATAAATAAATAAAAAATTACTTTGGCAAATAATAATACGCTGCTAAATTTTGGGGAAGGGTCTAGTTCGCATCGGTACTATTTTTCAGCACATTTATTAATTAATTTTCATCTATTCAACTTTAACGAAAGCATAAGCATCTAAACTCTTGTTTGCAAATCATATCAAATCGGCACAAATGTATAAGTGCATGAGAAAACCTTTTTCTTCGGAAGCGGCAAATTTAGACTACTCTTATGTATGCACATGTATGCAGATGTAAGAAACTATGTCGTCAAGGTGGTGACATGTCCTTAGTTCTATTTGTATCTATATATGTAAGTACATATGTATGTACAACAAGTAGATTAACAAGTAACAACCTAAGTGCATAAGCAGTAAATTATGTTTTGTTAGTGCATGAGTAGGCGACGCCGTAGTAGGAGGTTGGGTGATGATTGTAATTCTGACTAAGTCTCTGATAAATTTTGATGGTCACTACTGATATTGTTATGAGAAATACGAGTCGCATTCTCAGCAGTGTCCTTCTCTTTCTTTTCTAGGAATGGCTTGGGAAAAAAAGGAGAAGAAAAGAATTGTAGCCCGCTCCAGTTACCTGGACATAAAACAAATCGCCCACAGCTTTTTTTTCTTCCAATAATAGTCTAGACAAGACCAAAGCAGTAAAGTCCAATAATAGTTTTTTTTTCAGATGGTTCCATCGACCGAGCGTAAAACATTGTATTAGATGTATATCAGTTATTGACAACTTACTACGATAGTTCTGTTCTACCGCACTTCTCTTTTGCGGTAGAACAGAACTATCGTATGTAGTAAGTTGTCAACTACGACGAGACAGCGCATTGGCTAAAAGTCATCATATCCGCGCGGGCGCTTCTTAAGTTGTCATCGTCCTGAACAACAGTCATACATAAGTATGTATGTATGTATGTACATATGTATTTTGGAATGGGTCGCCCGGAAAAGCCACACGAGGAATGAATGTGAGTGAGTGAGTGAAGGGCGACGACGGAACAGAGCGCACCGTTAATTCATGCGCTAAATATTTATTGTACATACATGTTGATTTTATGTCGCTTACGTGCCAAACTATGTATTTTTTGTTTACCAGGAAGAATGACTGAAAATGGAATACATATGTCTAGGATGTCAGTAGGCTTTAAAGGCATGACGACATTCTTTTTCTGAAGCCCCAATCTTTCTGTCTGTCACTTCTCTGACTCTTAAGGAAAGACTACAACAAAATCTCATAGATGTACACATGCATACATACTTATAAATCACTACTTGGCGTCCAGCTTCATGGACCTGCTAAGATTATAAAAAAACTAGAAAGAAAAAAGAACACACATCAATATCGCACATTTGGGCCACTGTTGTAAGACCGCGGCAAGCGAATGTGATCAAATTATCCAAAACAGTTCCGATCTTCTACATCCATTTTTCTTAACAGATACATATGTACATATTTCTGCTTCCCGTTAGCTCGTTACGGATTCGAACGAGAGAGAGCGAGAGAGAGAGAGAGAGAGAGAGAGACAGAGAGCGCGAGAGAGAGAGATTGAGACAGAGAGAGAGCGAGACTGACCCATGTCCTCCGTTGCCTTTGGACGCGCAGTCGCAGACGAACAGCTTCATGATCATGCCGAGTTTGGTGCCTTGCGGAGAGGATGGCTCTCCGTTGCCGTTGCCGCCTTCTGCGCCCGCGCTGCCTCCGCCGCCCTCCTCCTCCTCCTCAGAGATCTGGAGCGGCTGCGTGGCGGCCGCGTGCCGAGTAAGCCGGTCGAAAACCCGGAGAGTCTCGGGTGCTGCTGGATTGCCGAGGGGTGACGCGGTGTCCGGGCGTGGTTGTTCGGTCGAAGAGGATGACGACACGGCCGCCGGCGACAGCGTCGACAGCGGCGGCTGAATCGTAGTGCGGCGCCGCGACCGGCGCCAGGGAGGAGTGAGCCCGGTTGGGAGGAGAGAGAGAGGGAGAGGGGAGAGAGAGAAGGAGAGGGAGGGAGAGAGAGAGGGAGAGGGAGAGAGAGAGAGTCTCTTCGAGGGAGCAGAAGCTGGGGCCAGTAGAGGAGAGCAGAAGCTGGCTCGCCGCTGCCCCACTCACGACACGCCGCCGCACACACAAGCCGCACACACAGACGCGTTGTTGGTTGGGCTCTCGAGGAAGCGAACGAGCTAGAAGAAAGGTTCTCTCTGCCAAGTAGAAGAAGAAGAACGTTGAGCGAGAAGGACCGAGTGAGAGAGAGAGAGATGGGGAGAGAGAGAGAGTGGGGAGAGAGAAAGAGAGAGGGGGAGAGGGCAAGAGAGAGAGAGAGAGAGATAGAGAAGCAGAGAGAGGGCGAGAGAACGAGAGTAACGCATAACGCGGAACATACAGAGAAACGCGCAAAGAAGTATGCATTCAACGAGAACAGAAAGGCTCTGCCATTGCATCGACTAGCTCCATCCTTTCCCTCTTAATCTCTTTCGCTCACTCTCTCTCTCTTTTATCTCTCTCTCTCTCTCTCTCTCTCTCTCTCTTTCTCTCTCTCTCTCTCGCTTTCTCGCTCTCATCCCTCTCGCTCTCTCTCTCTCTCTCTCTCTCTCTCTCTTCACTTACTCTTGGTTACTCTACTCGAGCAGCGTATGGCGGGCTGTGTGAATAGTATTGCTTCAGATAGGAGAAGTGAACAAGAGAGAACGAGAGAGAGAGAGAGAGAGAGAAAGAGAGAGTGAGAGACAAAGATAGAGAGAGTGAGAGCGAGGAAAAGACTATGGATTATTGTTAAGGCAGCGGAGGATGAAAGACAGAGGGAGGAGCATAGAAAAAGGAAGGGTGTGAGAAAGAGAGAGAGAGAGAGAGAGAGAGAGAGAGAGAGAGAAAGAAGAGCACGAGAAAGAGCCTCGAGACTCTCAAGCTCAACTGCCGCAATTTTTTTCCTTTTAAGCCTTCTTTCTTTCTCTCTCTCTCTCTCTCTCTCTCTCTCTCTCTTCCTTCTCTTCCCTTCCGCTCTCTCTCTCTCTCTGTCGCTCTCTATATTCTCTCACCTTCTCACGCTCTCTTACTCGCATACACTCTCTCGCCGTTGTTCTTTTCGCAAGTCGCTCGACTGCAGCGGCTGCCGTCAGCGCGAGCGAATATCGATTCCGGGAGAGCGGAGCAGGACGGGATCCAGGGAGCATAGGGTGAGAGTGAGATAGAGAGAGGGAGCGAGAGAGAGAGAGAGAGAGAGGGAGACAGAGAGAGAGAGGACGGAGAGAGAGAGAGAGAGACAGAGTGCGAGAGGGCCAGCGGAAGGCTCTCGGCATCGTGCACTTTCTATGCCCCGGCAAAATCCTCCGCCTCTCCTGTCGGCCTCTTCAAGCCTCGATCCAAGTGCTTCACTAGTCGTCTTGTGCCCTGAGGCATCGAATTCATGCCGAGCTTCTCCTCTCTCGCTCTTTCTCTCTCTCGCTCTCTCTCTCTCTCTCTCTCTCTCGAATGTTCTCTTTCCGTCTAATCCTCTCTTACTCCGCACTCTCTCTCACGCTGCTCTGGCTCACGTCGATCACCTTTCGTGCAGTCATGCGTTTTCTTTTTTTTAAGTCTCGTTTTCACTCTCTCGCGCTCTCTTTTTCCAAGGTACTCCCTCGCATTCACACTCTCTCTCTAACTCTCTCTCTCTTTCTCTTTCTCTTTCTCTCTCTCCCCGCGTCGCCCTCAAAGGACGCCTTTCTGATGATACCCTTCAGGAGAAGAAAAAGAAAGAAATAAAGACATGAGAAAGGGGAAGGGGATGGACGGACGCAACATTAGCCGTGAGCTATGAAGACGGGAGAGACCTGCGGGGATAAGAGTTAGAAGATGAGAGGAAAAGTGGGAGAAGGAGAGAGAGAGTGAGAGAGAGAGAGAGTGAGAGAGAGAGAGATAGAGAAAGAATACTAATGAAACAGAGACGGAGAGATGGACTGAGAAGGTGAGTGAAAAAGATGGGGATAAAGCGTAGGGAGAAAGAGAGAGAGAGAGAGAGAGAGAGAGAGGAAGACAAATAAAAAAAAATATATCGCCATATTAAGCAGGCAAGTACAGAGTTGTTCAAGGTAAAACATCAGGCAGCGCGCATATAACTAAGGAATACATGTAATAAGAGCAGAAAAATTGATTTCCGTTATTTCGCATTACATACGCGAATATGTCTGTATGTCCAGCGTAGCAGGAGAGAGAGAGAGAGAGAGAGAGAGAGAGAGAGGACCAAAGGGACAGAGAGAGAGAAGGAGATTTACGAAGGGAGACGGAGAGAGAAAAATGAGAGAAGTGGCAGTACGATAGATGAGATAAACGAGGAGGAGAAGAGAGAGAGGAGAGAGATAGCGAGAAAGAGAGAGAGAAAGATAGAGAGAGAAAGATAGAGAGAGAAAGATAGAGAGAGAGAAAGATAGAGAGAGAGAAAGAAGAGAGAGAGAAAGAGAGAGAGAGCGTGAGAAAGATTGGACCATATGCGCATAGCAACAAGAAAATATAAATGTAAATATAAAAATGTAAAAAAAGTGATGTCATGTCAACTTTACATAAGTGAGACACGAACGTGTAACTTATGTATGCTAATTTATGCAAATTTTGTGGGTGGAAGAGAGCAGTTGGCACCAAATATCTAGCAAAAAAAATCATCTTATTGCCATGTATGTAACTTCATTCCGAGGGAACGGCTGCCTTACTGTAATTAAGTAATATTAATAAATAATAAAAAATAATAACTATATACATATTTTTTATACAAATGTGCGAGGTTGAGCAAGTTCGAAGGACTATTTCATGAACTACATACTCTTTGCCTGGTGGTATAAGAGCGAGAGACAGATGCGATTAACAAGAAGAGAGACGCCTAGTTGTTCCATGGCCACCAAAATGCAAATAGTATGTATGTAGATCACGGTTGAGTTTTGAAAAAGCTTCTTCTAAAAAAGAGCTCAAAACATGAGGAAAGCGGAGAAAGAGTCCGCTTCAGGAACGGGAATGGAAAGGTACAAGCGAAAAATGCAAAAAAAAAAAATTAGCTATAGTTATATGCTTTCAGCGGCTGCGCAGCATTCAATAGCTAGCCGTTCTTTTCCTCTAGGATTACATCGCAGCGCCTATTTATATGCATTATTACTTACCATTAGCTAAAATCGATAATCCATTCCTTTCTGTCTTGCCGTGTCAATATTCTTCTCTAAAAATACTTGGGAAGTGCAAATCAGTCGATTGTTCATAAGCTACTGGCTTATGTTGTGAAACAAACACCACAAACCACGTGTTGACTGTGCGAAAAAAAGCAAAAAAAAAGCAGTCATCAGGACAATATATTTTGTTGTGCGTGCTGTGAATATTCTTTTTAATAAGATAATTAAATTAAGTATTTAAAAAATATTTCTATATCGAATTATTGATTGATTGTGAAAAGTAGAAAGAAAAGTAGATGAAGAAGACGAAGAAGTATCATCACTAACTGGTCGGCTCGACAGTGCTGAAAAGAGAGAGAAAAATTAGTTTAAAAAAAATCAAAGTTGTATCAAATGTAGTTGTTGGTTTATTCCTTTTTTTTTAAACATAAATCATTAAGATTTAATTTTTTTTTTAAACTATTCTCAGACAAACTTTTCTTAAATTATTATATAGTCGCATTAAAATGCAACAAAAAAACACTCTTATTGTGTATACGGTGGATTGGTTTGAGCTGTTTGTTCTTTATTAGACTCGTAATCGAGCGTGATGATGCACAGGTTCTTTTGGCCTTTTTTGAAATTTACAAATTTAATTATCAAATATTTATTTCTTATCGTTAAAGTTCTCCTTTTTGTACTGTGGTGGTGTATTATTTTTGAACATTTCAATGACAATTTTTTTATTAATCGTGATGTTCTACTCGCATGTCTGTTTGTATGTATGTAAATATGCAATGATATGGAAGCATCGGATATATTCTTGCGTATTTTAGAAAGTCGATGTTGGGTGGTGCTCTATGTATGTACATACATACATACATACATACATTCATACATAAATAGTACATATGAATTAAAACGTTTTTGTCATTATTAAGTAATTGATATTTCTAGACCTATGATTAATTTAAAAGCACTTTCTGCTTGATTCTCACAGACAAGACGCTACTATTATTGTAGCTGGTCGAGAAACCGTTGCGTTACGTATTCGTTTAAGTGTACAATATATAGTATCTCATTTACATATGTCAGTTAAAAAAAAATTGGTTTAAATTTTTTTGGGGAAAAATTTAGGGAAAATTTTGTCCCGGAATATTTAATATTCAATTGTTAGCCATTTCTAATGCAACAGACAAATGTGAAAACACTTCGATTTAGCTTATTTTTTTTCCTTTCGTCAGTAATGACAAACTGTGCAATATTATAAATTATGGTACAAAATTGTCGTCTAGACTGAAAAAATAAAGATATGTATGTATATAATTCTACAAGTTTTTGTTGACTTTGCCTAATATGCATTGGAAGGAGATTTATATTGAGCAAAACAAGGAACTTACAAAATAAAAGCCTGTTTGTAATAGTATTTGCCCAATGTAGAGGTCTACAGCAACAGAGAGAGAGAGAGAGGAGAGAGAGAAGAGAAGAGAGTGAGAGAGAGAGAGAGGAGAGAGCGAGAGAGTGAAGAGAAAGCGAGAGTGAGAAAGAGAAAGAGAGAGAGAGAGAGAAAGATAATGAGTAGAAGATGAGCAGGAAAAAAAAACGGAATTTGATACATTATTGTATAGTATCTTCTTTTGTTTTCTAGCAACCTCAAGAATATCCTCAATGTTGCTAATTGCCATGTGCTTGTTTTTTTATCGCCCAAGTCAGCTCATATATTTTCTAAAGTTTTTTAAAGGTTCAAACATCTGCTTCGTAGTTGACGCATTTCTCTACTTTATTCAATCTGATTTCTTTCTCTCCCTCTCACCCGTTCTCCAAGATCCTCATTAATCTCTCTTTCTTTCTTTCTCTCTCTCTATTATTCTGTCTCTTCTTCTCTCCATCTCCTCTTTCCCAATGCTACATATCACTCTCTTCATACTCCTCTCTCTCTCTCTCTCTCTCTCTCTCTCTCTCTTTCTTGCCTTCTCTATCCAACTCTCTCTCTCTTTCATTCTCTCTATCTCTACTCTCTCTCTATTCTCTCTCTCCCTCACCTTGCAGAACATCCCATTGCATGGAGCACGTCGCAGAGGATCGCCTCGCACGCGTTGGCCGACGCGCACGCGTAGGGTGCCAGTGTGTGGTCTCTCTCTCTCTCTCTCTCTCTCTCTCTCTCTCTCTCTTCCGACCGCCACCCGCTTGTTGACCTCACGGGAAACTGGAGGGAAACTGGAGGGAAACTCGAGGGAACATCAAGGGAAACTCGAAGGAAACTGGAGAAAAACTCGAGGGAATCTAGCGAAAAACGTAAGAGAAACTGGAGGAAACTCGAGGGGAACTGGAGGGACAGCTGTAGTGAAATTGCTGGAAAACCTGAGGGGAACTGAAACGAATCTCGGGAGAAAATCGAGGGGAGCAGTGGGAAAACTGGAGGTAAACATGAAACTCGCTATAAACCGCGGGTAATCGACCGGCAAATAGCAAGTGAAATCAGCAGAAAGACATGCGTACTTAGGATTCTTTTTTTCTGGCGAGTCGCTCCTGCCCGAAAAGGTTGGAGGGAAATTTGAAGTTTAAGTTGACGCGAAATAGCTGCCGGTAAATCAACGCCGAGTAGCTTTTACTTTGAGAAATATAGCGGAAGTCCCACATATTTGGGGATTGAGGAGTCCGGTATGAATAAGGCAGTCGGACAGCTGCTGTTGGGTCCGGCAGGATATCAAGCGGTTATTACTCGCAGAGGGCAACGCGCTAACGAGCACATCGAAGAGGAAGGAAACGAGGAGACGTAGAAAGAGAGAGAGAGAAAGAGAGAGAGAGAGAGAAAGCGAGATAGAGAGAGAAAGAGAGAGAGAGAATAAGAGAGTGAGAGAGAGAAAGAGAGAGAGAGTGCAAGGGAGAGAGAGATGGACGGGAAGTGAGAACGAGAAGGAAGAAGAGAGAGAGAAAGCGAATGACGAGTAGAGAAACACGCAGGAGTGGACGCGCACTTTCGGGTTCAATGAATTGACGCTGTTAGTAGCGGGTTCAGACTCGTGAAGGAGAGGGGGGGGGGCAGAGCGAGAGGGAGAGAGAGAGAGAGAGGAAAGACGAGAGAGAGAGAGAGGAGAAAGACGAGAGAGAGAGAGAGAGAACGAGAGAGAGCGTGAGAGACGAGGAGCGAGAGAGCGGTCGGAAGGCGGAGAAAAGAGCCAACATCTTCTGACTCCACGACGCGCAAGCAGCAGAATGCCCATCCGTTGTGAGGGTAACCAGCCAACCCTGCTACGGTGAAGCGGCGAGTGAGTGCGACAGAGAGAGAGAGAGAGAGAGTGTGAGCGAGTAAGAAGAGAGAGATGTATGAAGAAGAAAAGTAAATGGGCAGAAGCTTCAGATGCGCGGAAAACAAGAATAGCAATGGGTTGAGAGGCAGAGGGTTGAGAGAGAAAAAGCGAGAGAGAGAGAGAGTGAGAGAGAGAGAGAGATAATGAGAGAGGGAGAGAGAGCCGGAAGCGCGTCAGCAGAGAGCAACAATGATAATCATACGATAGAGAGGAGCGAGAGAAATAGAGAGACAGACAGAGAAAGAGAGAAAGGGAGAAAGCATAAGCTACTCATTGCATCTCTTCAAAGTTGTCAACGTTCTCATTAACGTTCACCTCCTTAACTCGAACAAGAAGAGATGAAGCACGGCACTTCAGAATGAAAAGACACCAAATGAAGACTGAATTAATTAGAGAGAGTAAGAGGTAGAGAAAACGAAAAGAGAGAGTGAAAGAGATAGGTAATGAATGCAGAGAAACATAGACTTAATTAATATCACTGCTCTACACAGTCTACCGAGAGCAGCAGCAAACTGCGTCACGAGAGAGGAAGAGCGAGAGGAGAGAGAGAAAAGAAGAGAAGAGGAGAGAGAAGTATAGAAAGAGAGAGAGGGAAAGAGAGATGGAGTGAAGTGCAGAAAGAAAGAGAAAGAGGGAGAGAGAGAAGGAGAGAAGTACAGAAAGAGAGAGAAAGAGGGAGAGAGAGAAGGAGAGAATGAGGAAGAGAAAGAGAGAAAGAGAGAGAGAGAGAGAAAATGAGAGACAGATATGGTTTACTAGAATAAAGCATGTAGTTCTCGCGCATTGCACACGGATCGTCATTC
This sequence comes from Allodiplogaster sudhausi, assembly GCA_945643635.1. NCBI lineage: Eukaryota > Metazoa > Nematoda > Chromadorea > Rhabditida > Diplogasteridae > Allodiplogaster > Allodiplogaster sudhausi. The sequence goes on from CALZFC010000006.1 coordinate 1,858,157, forward strand.
GGAGGCAAAAGTCAGAAAATGGCATATATGTATATTTTTCTTCACATGTCTATTTGCACACACCAATATGTGCATTTATTTTTCCCACGGCAAAGTGCGTCAGAAGCGAACTTTGCGCGGGAAATTTAAAAGCTTTTCTTTTTTTTTGGAACAAAATTTATGTTCCGAATAATTAAGACATTTTTTTTATAATAATAATTAATTGTCGACATTTCTTCGACTCGCCCAGTAGTTGCTTGTGAGGTGAAGAATCATACGATTAAATGTGAAAAAGATATGAAAATAAAGTAAGAAAAGTATTATCAAAATTCAAGACTAAAATTTTTATATTTCTGTATTAAAATAAATAAATAAATAAATTACGGCCTTGCATCTTTATGGGCTCGCACTAATTGTGGCTTCTCTCTTCTATTGTAACGTGCACTGTCTGCGGGCGATGGCAAAAAGGCGCTAAAGGATTAAAAAGGGGGGGGGGGAGAGGGGCGAGAGTGCTTTGCTTGTCTGAGGATAAGAATGGATAAGCACGGGGGGATGTGTACATATGTATGTACATAGCTAATATGTACTTTTGAATGTATTTGATTTACAAGAATGTGGAATATTGTTGAATCTGCCCTAGTATTTCGTTTTCTCTTTTTTTTCGGGATGAAATAGTGTCTGGTGATTCTTCTTTCTTTATACATACACCTATTTCCTAGAAAAAAAAAGGATGTGAAAAGAAAAAGAAAGAAGCACTGATCGAGATTTCTTGGCATTATATGACACATGCAATATACTTATGGCAAAACGTGGTCTTCCTGCAGTCCGGAAACAAAAAAAAGTAAAGTAAAATTGCGCGCAACATTAAAGGAGCCAAAAACTCTAGTTTGAATTCGCGCCTTTTTGCCTGATACAAGGGCGGGAGAGCATGTGTATTTTAGTGGTGGTTGCGCCGACTACAATCGTCAGGAAATTTTTTGAAAAATTACGATTTAGTGCCACGCTCATTTAATGACTATTTAAAGACGGCTTGTCGAGAAATAGTAGTGTTTTTTTCTTCCCTCTCTCTCTCTCTCTCTCTCTCTCTCTCTCTTTTTCTCTCTCTCTCTCCCTCTCTCTCTCTCTCGGTACTAATTGCTGACGTACATTGCAGTAAATTAAGAGACAACTAACATAAGTAAGGCAGCTGCTCGAAATACATGCTACGAATAACGCTGTCGACAGGTGTGCGTTCAAAGTGGATTTTGTCATAGTTTATTAGCTTGGTTTGGTAATGTGTTGACGGGCTTTTCTGTCAAGCATAAATGTTCGTTCGCTTATTAGAATTAGACATGAACGGTAAAAGTGCACAGTTCTAATTCTGATTCTGAGCATATATTAGCATTCAGCCTAACGCCCTTCTTTCTAAGATTAACTTTTTTTTCTGTACAAAGTCTCTAAAAGCACATAATGCTTAGGAAATTTTTTTTTAAATCAAAAGTGCCTGAATTTAGAGGCAACAGGAGATGGAAAAAAACCGAGCGTTCTAGTCTCTTTTTTGTTGTTGTAAAGACTGGTCGAATTATGAGTGAGCGCGTTAGGAATAAAAAATATGTAGAAGAATTGAACTCAAATAGAACGAAATAACAAGTCATACTCAGGGAAATTGCGTTATAGCTTACAGTACCGCGTCAAAAATCCCCTAGGAGCGATTGGGGTCATGAAGTTACTGTGGAGTCGACTATAGTGGCCGGATGTTACATAGTAGTCCGAGGTTGGCGAGAGCAGATTGTTCACATGGTGATAAGAGAAGAAACGAAACATCTGAATCCGTTGCTTTATAAGAAAGGAAACAGATGAGATATGTATGTATGTGGTGAGACAAGCCTGATATTGTTACTTGAAAAGGGATTTGCAGGCGAGCAGGCAAGTAGCTCTCGATCCAACAACATGTGAGGAGTGAGGAGATAAAGAGAGAAAGATGGAAGGGGGGGGGTATGTGAGCGATGAGAAGAAGGGTGAAGATTCATTCTCTCTCCTCAAGACATCTCTCATCAAACGGCTGCCATGCCAACAAGGCTGACAGATCGAGAGAGAATGAGAAAGAGAGAGGGATAGATTGAGAGAGAATGAGATAGAGAGAGAGAGAGAAATAGACAGAGACAGAGAGAGAGAGAGAGAAAGAGAGAGAGAGAGAGAGACCGCCGAGGACATGAAGCGGTCCAGATAGACAGACATACACATGTACATACATACATACATCTATATTGCCGGCCAAGTAAATGGCACATTCAAGCACCTCCTTGTATATACATACATACCATATAATAATTCGCCCTTTTCACCCCGATGACAACTCAGAGGAGCCTTGAACATAGGGGCACAAAGGCAGGGGCACACGAGCAATCGTAAGCTCCAAAACAGAGACATAAACACGACTTCCGATATCTTAGCAAGAGAACATCTCTGTAATTCTCTTCACTTTATCCTGCCGTAAGCAAACAGTAATCGTATGCGCCGCTGATATATCTATGCCGGCAGATGTTCCGTTGGTGTTATAAGCTTTCGTTTTTTTCTTGCTTTGTTACGCAGATTATAATATACATAATATTATAGTTATATATAGTTATATTAGACTACTAATCAAGCTTGGAGGGAAGTAAAAATTTTCATCGCGTAGCTTTCTCATCTCTTTTCTTTGATAATTCTCTTCTATATTCTGCAAACTAACAACGTCGTACACTTACATTCACGTTTACACGTGATCTCTGTTTTTATGATTAACTACATTTCTGGAGCAATAAATTGTAAATCTCATATACGTACATATGTCGATTTTTTGGACATCGTCATTATTTTTGCACGTATGCATACAAAAATTATGACGACGAACAAATTAAATTAATTTGATGTTATGCTGTTAATTTAATTTTTTGTGCTACGTCATTTGAACTTATTTGTTGATTTGTTTCGTTGATCATTTATTCTTATATTTGCTCAATTCGTTGGATTTGGTCATTGTAAATTTCAAGTAGTTTAAATTCGAGATTGTTCTGAGCATATCATTACATATATGTATAAATGTATAAATTATAATACATATATACATATATATATATAGCTAATCAAAGTATAAAAAGAATTAATATTATAAGAGGACTGTCACAAAAAAAAAATGTTTTTCACAAAAAAGTTTAATTCATTCAAACATCACCGATTTGTGTCGGATACACAAATCTGTTGTGATCGTGTGCCCTTTTAAAAACATAAAAACATTTTTTTATTTTTCTTTAAAAAACCACAAAAAAAAACCGACGATGCCCGCCAGGAGAGCAGACGAAAGAGAGGCCACGAGAGCATCGCTAGCAATCCGCGCCGGCCACCACCGCTATTGTCACCTAAACCAAAGTATCTCTCAGAAGGACAATCAATTGTCACCTGAACATAAAAGTTCGACTCCGACGAACTTTCAAACGGAACAATAATGTTTTTTTTAAAATGTTTTTAATGATTATCCCGTGTCTACTACGCGAGCGAGGACTATACAGCTCCTTGGCAAAATAACTTATTGTAACATGACGTTGTTCATTCAAACATATTATCATACCTCTACTCTCAATGACAAGAAATAGATTCTTATGAGCTGCTATATAAATGTGCTCTATCTATCAACATAAAAAATATTTTTTTATAATCAAAGTAAATAGACAAGAAAAAAATGAAAAAAAAGTAATTTAAATAAAGAAATAAACAAAAAAAGGAAAAATATAAATAATTCTAACCGACGGCGACGTGAACGTCTCGATCATGACGGCTTGCGTGTTCAGCATCAGTTTCCTCCTCTCCTTCTTCTCGCTCCTCTCGCGAGGTCTGCGGTCGGGAACACAGGATTTGTGAGCGCCTTTAATTATTTTTAAATTCCCGCCAGAAGTTGATCTTTGAAATTGGCGCAAGAGACCCGATTTAAAGGAGGACGATCACCAAAAATACATAAATTCAGGTTCAAATTGCCGCCGCGTTAACCATGGTAATCTTGGAATGCAAAACTACACACGGGGACTGAGATCATAAAATCAAGAGCAAAATAACTTGGTTGCTATAATAGGCTTCAGTGAAATGTGTGAAGAATGTGGAAAAGAGAGGGCATGACGGATTGCTGAGGCTGTTGCGAAAATCTAAAGGAAAAATTGATAATTATATTTAGCCAGCGAAAATATTTACCTCATTTTTAAATGATACATACAGTCTCGCCCAACATTTCAGGTACATAAATTAATTAGATTAATTAGATTACTTTAAATAATTTCAATTGGAATTTGAGCGATATTACGCACTTTTAAGCAGTTTCTTGTGTTTGTTAGGGTGGTTTTTGACATGCTGAACAAGTACATACAGTCAGATTTTAAAAAGAATCTGAAATGACCGTTTAAAAACGAATTCGGCCAGTTTTGGAGGGCTCATGGCCGTCTTTTAGGTGCCGTCGATCTTGTGTTATCGAAGGCACCTAAAACACGGCCATGGCCTTCCTAAAACCGGCCAAATTCGTTTTTAAACGGCCGTATCAGAATCTGACTGTATGTACTTGTTCAGCATGTCAAAAAACCACCCTAACAAACACCACAAGAAACTGCGTAAAAGTGCCTAATAGCGCTGAAATTCCAATTGAAATTATTTAAATTAAGCTAATTAATCTAATTAATTTATGTCCCTGAAATGTTGGGCGGGACTGTACATAAGACATTTGAGGATCATTCAATTGCATATACACACAGAAAACAATTTTGTAGTTTTGGCCGCGGGCCGAAAAAGGTCAAGGACATTTTGTAGTTTTGGCGCTTTTGGCGCGAGCAAAACTACAAAATGGGGTGTCGAGGACATTTTGTAGTTTGTGCACCATGGCATGCAACGTGTTTTCCTCGCAACAAAAATGCATTTTGCAATACATATACCTCTATATGGTTGCCTTTGTTTGTTTCTTTGACTTTCTTTTCTTTTCCTCTCACTCTCTATCTCTCTCTATCTCTCTCTCTCTCTCTCTCTCTCTCTCGTCTTCTTTCTCTCTCTCTCTCTCTCTCTTTCTCTGTCTGTCTGTCTTTTTGTCTGTCTCTCTCTCTCTCTCTCTCTCTCTCTCGCATTGCATGCCGATCGATCGCATGCTACCTCACTTGAAAGGCTGCAACATCTTACTTTATTTCTCTTCTTCTCTCTCTCTCTCTCTCCTTCTCTCTCTTTTTCTCTCTTTTTCTCTCTTTTTCTCTGTCTGTCTGTCTGGTTGTGTTTGTCTGTCTGTCTCTCTCTCTTAATAGTCTAGTCTTTCAGACGTACTGTAATACAACATTAAATAGCTCAAAGAAACCGCCTTTCTCTGTAGAAAAATGTAGGATAGAGAGATAAGTCACGTTGAGCAGTAAAACTCGCGAAAAAACCTTTTGGCTCTTAGCGAAATTGGCACAGCTGGAGAGACCGAGTTCGTAGAGTTCTCTCTCTCTCTCTCTCTCTCTCTCTCTCTCTCTCTCTTTCTTTGTATGTCTGTCTTTCTTTCTGTCTGTCTGTCTGTGTCTGTCTCTCTCTCTCTCTATCCGCAGTGAGCAAGACAAGGGGGGTGCATGCATACTCGCAATGTATGTACAGACAAACAACTTAAACAAAAAACAAAACAAGATAGAAGAGAGAGATGAGAGAGGAATGCAGCAAATCGCTGCGCCTATGTCATATTCACCCCCCCCCCTATCACTAGGTTATTCAATGCCGAAAAGGTGCATGGGTGGGTTGGTGGCCTGGTGGTTAACGTGGGAAAATTGCGCGCCTGGGTGGTGGTTCGGGTCCGGTCAGGTACAAAATGTCTTTCTCTCTCTCTCTGTCTACTTTCAGGTACAACCAACGGCAACGACTCCCAACATCACGACGGATCACAGGTTAGCTAAATTATCGACTTTTGCGAATTTTCTTGGCATATTATTCTATTTCACTGTTGTTTTGTTCACAGAAAGGCTAAACGCAGTGAACCATGCCATCGCAAAAGACGATATTTAGCTAACCAGATCTGTATGATGGTCGGGCAGAGAGAGAGAGAGAGAGAGAGAGAGAGAGAGAGACAGACAGACAGATAGAGAGAGAGAGAGAGAGAGAGAGAGAGAGAGAAGAGAAACTGCTTCGGAAAAGCTCGAATACTGAAGAAAAGACACTTTAAAAGTGTTAAAACATACAGAAAAGTGGCGGGAAAAGGTACAGTTGTAGAGAGAGATGCAGAGAGAGAAAATACATCGAGAGAGATAGAGAGTTTTATCCGAAGAAGCAGAGAAACAGAGCAAAACGATGCGAAATCGGCATCTGTGTGCATGCGCGGCCGGCTCAGCCGAATAAAAACTACAAAATGTCCTCTGAAGATACAGAATGTGCTCGACCAAACAACAAATAATTCTGTAGGTTGCTATACTACAGATATATCTGTATCTCATTCTGTAGAATATGACCAATATTTTTCCGTGTGTATAACTTCAAAATAGCACATTGCGCTTATATTTACATCATATACGTACTACATATGACAAGTGTTATAAACGGGTTCGTGAATCATAAACATACATAGGGAGATATCCTATAGGTTGAAACAAGGTTTACGTTCGCTCAATATTTCCACTGCAATTCGTTGTTCCAATTTTTTTTTTGCTTTGTTTGCAAATCGATAACTACATATTTACATTAATAAATACATATATGCGATCTAGTGATTTTTTTTCTCGGAGAGTGATTCAAGAGGAGTAAAAAGCAAAGCAACAATAACAACAACAACAAAAAAAAACATTAAACAACAAGAATGTCAGACACATAATCAGTGTACACAGATGACTTTCTCCAAGCGCACCGGTTCGATGCGCCCTGCTCTGTTTTCATTGCGCGCGCCGGTTTTTAATAAAGTATCCGCATCCATTCTTGCTACTCATAACGAGAATAGTGATAAAAAGAATAATAATTAGATATAATAAGGCTCTATAATATATACTATCGCATGCACATGCGATCTGGCATCATATATTATATACATTATATACATATGTATGTATATGTACATACATAAATATGAAGATAATACGCCGCACTGAGCCATTCTGGTATGAGACGTTATAATAATCAAAGAGACAAGTGATGCGGCAAAGAGGTGACGCAAAATATTCATGCAAAAGCTCAGTCTTGGTCTTCTTCTGTTCTCTCTCTCTCTCTTTCTCTCTCTCTCTCTTTTTCTCTCTTTCTCTCACTCTCTCATTCTCTTTCCCTATCTCTATCTCTCTGACTCGCTCGCTCTCTCTCTACTACTCTCGTCTCCTACCTATGGATTCTTTGACTTTAACGTTCAGCTCCTTTTTTCGACTCTCTCTTACCGATGTACACACCTTTTTCCCCCCTTTTCCTTCTCTAAATGCCCCATTCACTCGTATGTATATACTGCATTATGCTCGCTTTCTCTCTCGCTCTCTTTCTCTCTCTCTTTGTCTCATTCTCTCTCTATCTCTGTCTCTCTCTCTGTCTCTCTCGCCCTCTCTCTCCCTCTCTCTCTCTTCTCTCTCCCTCTCTCATCTCTATCTACAACCATAACAACGGAGCATCTTCTTGCGCCTCTTTGGCACCAGCTTCGCAGAATCTGTGCAAAAGGCTTTCTAAATATAGTCTTGCCTGCGTAATTTGCCATTTCTCATCTTTTATCCTCTCTTATCCTCTCTCGCTATCTCTATCTCAACCTCTCTCTTGCTCTCGCTCTCCCCTCTCTCTTTCTCTGTCTCTCTCACTCTCTCTCTTTCTCTCTTTCACTCTCTCTCTCCCTTCTCTCTTTTTCTTTCCCTCTCTCCTCTCTGGTTCTAATTGTTATCTATCTTCCCATGCTCACCATTCCTGATATATGTACATGACAGGAGAAGCGAGAAGAGAGGAGATGCGGCCCCTATGAACTAAACTCTATGGCTCGTCCTTAGTGGCCTTTGACTCCTGTTTCAAGACAGAACTGTGTTCTTTTTCTTGCTTCTGCAAACACACTATAAATTGTTTCCAGGAAGTACATATGTCTTATCATTAGGCTTACCGTATTTTCCCTATTAGAACCCCCCCCCCCCTCACCGGTTACTATTTTTGCAATAGTCTTGCGAGGGAGTGATACTATGAGAATGATGCGTTCTATTAGAGCGTGGGGTATTATTTTCAATGTGATACCCTAAAAGCAGGATAACAAAATTTTATTTTCATAAAAAAAAGTATTATAGCTCGATTTTCAATGGAATCATCACTGGATTTTCCGTTTTGCAGCAGCTTTTGAATGAATTCAGTTCATTGGTAAGAGTATCCCATGCCTCCTTGATTCGAGGTACTATTGGAGGGGGAGGGGTTCCATAAAGGGGGAGGGGGGGTACTACATATTTTTCAATGGCATTTTTAAGCGGAGGAGGGGGGGTACTATTAGAGGGTTTGGGTTTCTAATAGAAGGAGGGATACTTATATAGAAAATATGTTCTAAATTCCGGCCCATGGCCGTAGTTTACTCTGCTGGTCCACATTCGTGTTTTACTCTTCTGGCAATCTGCGTACTTTTCTGAATGCTGTATTTTGCTGCTCATTTTGGCGCTCTGCAGCTTCTGTCGCTCGATCACAAGCCCCCGTTTATCCGACCATATGCGGAATTAAACGGGATTCTTCATGAAATTATTGTGTCTTCTCTTTCTTTCACCCTGTCTCGTTTTCTAGCTTTTCTTTGACTTTTTTCTTCTCCCGCTTTCTTGTTTCTATCTCTATTCACTTCTCGCTTTCTTATTCACTCTCTCAGTCTAACTCTTCCCACTCATCTCTCTTTCATGATGTCTCTCTTTCTTCTTCTCACCATCTCTCTTTCTTGCTCTTTCTCTATTTTCACTTCTCTCGTATCGCTACCTAGCACTCTCACTTTCATAGCGTCTCTCTCTCTCTTACTCTCTCTCTCCCACTCTCTCTCTCCTCTCACTTTATCTCTCCCACTCTCTCTCTCTCTTTATCTCTCTCCCACTCTCGCTCTCTTTCTCTCTCTCCCACTCTCTTTCTCTCACTCTCTCTCTCCCACTCTCTCTCTCTCCCACTCTCTCTCCCACTCTCTCTCTCTCCCACTCTCGCTCTCTCTCTGCCACTCTCTCTCTGCCACTCTCTCTCCTACTCTCTCTCTCTCTCTCTCTCACTCTCTCTCCCACTCTCTCTCCTACTCTCTCTCTCTCACTCTCTCTCTCCCATTCTCTCTCTCTCTCTCTCTCTCTCTCTGTCTCTTTCTCTCTTTCTTCCATCCACTTTTTGTCCACAATTTGTGTCCATCTTCTTTGCCTTATGCACTCGTCTCCGAGTTGCGAATTTCTTTGCCCAACTTCTTTCGCTGCGTCTCAAGTCTCACTCGTCCTCCGCAAAGTGCAATCTTTTTTTATCAGTTTTTATGTTTCTTTCAAGACGATCTTGTAGCCAATGCACAGGATAGCCCGAGGAAGACTGGTCATCCGATATGCATTAATTAATTAATTAATTAACCATTTTATTTATTTAATTTATCTATTTAATTAAGTAATTTAACAATAATTAATGTATTATTTATTTTTGTTTTAATTTATCGGAAATGAATTTTCAGTGTCCCAGCACAAATATATGCATGAAAGAAAAATGCCAATCGTATATGTATGTATGTAGGTGTCAATACTAATACTGATCGTGAGAGAGAGAGAGAAGGACAGAGAGGCATGTGGACAGAGAAAGAGAGAGAAAGAGATAAAGAGTGAAGAGAGAGAGAGAGAGATAGAAAGGATGTCGAAAGAGAGAGAGAGAGAGAGTGAGAGAGAGAGAGAAAGAGGGTACAGGAATTGACGCAGACAAGTCTCCTTGATCTTTTGATGTTAGGCAGAACTGCATGTAGAAATTGTTTTGTTTTGTTTTTTGTTCATATCCATACATAAGTATTCATTTAGAAGAAATAAAAAAAAAGTATTCATTTTAGGGTACACATTCCGCAAGAATTAATGCCCACGGGGAAGTGAAATACAGTAATCTTTCAGATGGTCTCATAGGGCATACATGGTGCGATGGCGCAATTGCATGAATTCCATAAGAACCTCACATGTTACACCGCTAGAAAAGGAGCAAAACAAAACATGAACGACACATAGAGAGAGAGAGAGAGCTCTAATTTGCCCAGAAGGGCAAATTAGGGCTCTCTCTCTCTCTCTCTCTCTTTCTCTCTCTCTCTCTTTCTCTCTCTCTCTCTCTGTCTCTTTCTCTCTTTCTCTCTCTCTCTCTCTCTCTCTTCTCTCTCTCTCTTTATCTCTCTCTCTCTTTCTCTGTCTCTCTCTCTCTCTCTCTATCAGAACATCGACCTCGTTCCTGCATACATTGAAGGACTATGTACATACATACATGGCCCCTCTTTTTACTGCGACCCTTCAGGTTGAACGTGAAAGCTCTTTGGAAGAGGAAGCCATTCCAGCTGAGGCTATATAATAGTAGCTGTTGTATGTAGCCGCCATCAACCATTGCTTGCACTTTAACACAGTTGCATTTGAAATGTCGCATTAATGCCATTCTTTTATTCTCTCTCTCTCTCTCTATCTCTCTCTCTCAATCTCTCTCTCTCTCTCTTTCTCTCTCTCTCTTTCTCTCTCTCTCACTCTCTTTCTCTCCCTTTCCCTCCATCAACTAGCCTCTGTTTCATTCTTCTTCTTGCCTCCTATTCACAGGAGCATGCGTAATCAAATAGACAAGATCACCTTTCTTGGCGACGCCACCAGGCAATTTCTCTTTGTCTCTCACTCTCTCACTATCTCTCGCTCTCTCATCTCTCTCTCACTCTCTTTGAATCTTCTCTCTCTAAATCTCTCTCTCTCTCTCTGTTATCTCTCTTACTCCATCCATCTCCCTTTCTATCCTTTCTCTTTCTCTCTCTCTCACTCTCTCCATCTCTTCCTCTCTCTCTCTCTCTATCTCACTCTCTTTCTCCCTTCCTTATTGTATCCTCATCCCACTCTCTCTCTCCCAATCATTTTGTGGCTTCGTCCTCGCGCCCCTTTCCCATCAACCGGCCCTCGCCCGCTGGCAGCCTTCATCGGATAGAGGCCCCTCGATTATATAAGCGCCTCCTCCGCCTAGCCAGAGCCATGAGCACAGGCGACAGGATCGTCTCGTCTCGGAGAAGACGAACAGTTTGAGGGCCATCCTCCCACCCTTCCCCCCCCCCTTTCCAAAAGTTGTTTGGGGGATGCAAAGGACCTAAAGAAGCTTCCTCGGCATCTATGTACGTCTTTAGGTTCTTCCGCATCTACTAGACCAGCTAGTTACTTACATATGTATGTACCCAACCTGGATGACGCATGGGACCCAAATGTTTCCTTGCTTCCCCCAGGCAGGTTGTAGCCGCTCATGTGCCTCTTTCTCCCGAACTGCCGCATCACCTCGATATTAAAAAAAAATACCTTATTGTTTGTATTCTCGCGCGATTTAATGTGCGCGAAAGATTTCACGAATCTCTCTCTCCCTCTCTCTTTTTTTCTCTCTCTCTCTCTATCTCTCTCTCTTTCTCTCCTTCTCTCTCGCTCTCGCTCTCTCTCTCTTTCTTTCTCTGTCTTTCTCTCTCCTTTTCTCTCTATCTGTCTCTTTCTTTTAACGTCATAATTTCAGTCACCATTCATTCAGCACTCCAATGACTTCTTTGCCTTTTCGCCAGCTTCTTTTTTTTGCGCATCCTGATAATGCACATAATCTCGTTTGGCTGGCTGCCATAATGGCTTTTCCAGCATTGCTCTTGTTTCTCTCTCGCGCTCTCTCGCTCTCTCGCGCTCTCTGTCTTAGTCTCTCTCTCTCTCTATCTCTCTCTCTCTCTCTCTCTCTCTCTCTCTCTTTCTCTCTTGCCTAACCAAAACAGCCTCTTCATCACTCATCTTCCTTTAAGTTTTTGTTTCTCCTGAGGCATATCGGCCCCGTTGCTTTTGCAGAGAGTGCAAAAGTCTTTTAGAGTCCCTTGAAATCGTGAGTGGTGGAGATGGAGTATAGGAGAGGAAGATAAAGAGAAAAAGGAGAGGGAGAGAAAAGGAGACAGAGAGAGAGAGAGGGAGAGAGAGGAAAAGAGAAACGGTGAGGGAGGGAGAGAAATGTAGATTGAGAAAGAGAGTCTAGAATTAGCATGCCCTCTAATACATCCCAGTATCCTGGTGATGTTGATCTCTCTCTCTCTCTATCTTTCTCTCCCTCTCTCTCTATATATATCTCTCTCTCTCTCCTTCTTCCCATCCCTAACAGAAATTTACTCTAAGATTTCGCTCCATACCTCTTAGACATGCCTTTTTGAGTGTTCAATAGCACTCCAGTTTACGGGATCTAAGAGTGAGAGTGAGAGAGAGATACATAGAGAGAGAAGGGAGGAAAAGATATAAGGCAGAAACTGACAGGGAGAGAGAGAGAGAGTGGCGAGTGCGTGAGGGAGAATGTGATAGAAAGAAAATGTGAAGTAAAATGTGAAGTACATATGTTTGTACATAGTATAAATATATGCTTTTTGGTTTGCTGTGGATAGTTTCTATGAATTAAAAAAATCTCTGCTTCCCTCAATGGGCTTTCTCGTAGCCATAGAGGCTCTATATGTAACTTGTTTCTACTACATACTCTCTTCACTTTTCCTTTGTCTGTCTGCTCCCTCTTCTATGTATATCTCTCTCTCATCTTTCTCTCCTCTCTCTCTCATCTTTCTCTCCTCTCTCTCATCATTCTCCCTCTCTCCCATCTTTCTCTTCCCCTCTCTTTATCCTGAGCCCTTCAGGGCGGCTCGGCAGCCAAAGTGACTATTAGCTCAAGGAGGCCAACAACTCGAGTCAGAATAACACTTGTCCTTGCGCATCGTTGCGGCTGCAAAAGAAAAAAAGAATTTCAGTCCTATCCCTCTCTATATTTTTTTCTCTCTCCTCTCTGCTTCTCTAGCCATCTCTTCTCTCCCTCTCTTTCTCTAAATTTCGCTCTAGCTCTCACAATCTCTCTCTCTCTACCACTCTCTCCCCTTCCCCCTCCAGTCTTTTTCTTGACTCCTGTATCTCTCTGTCTGTCTCTCTGCATCTCTGTCTCTCTGTATCTCTGTCACTCTGTCTCTTTCTCTCTCTCTCTCTCTCTCTGTCTCTCTTCCTCTCTCTCTCTTTCCCTCGCTCTCTCGCTCTCTCCCGCTCTCTCCCTCCCAATGGCGTCCAGACCACTCCCCCTTCCTCTCAACTCTTTTCCACCTTTGATCAGCACCGCAGACAATCCGGCTTCAGTCCAGGAATGCGCCTCCTGCAGCTGTCCTTCTCTCATACATTCTGCCCTTCCGGGTGCCACATCGCCCCTTCCCTCTCTCTCTCTATCTCTCTCTCTCTCTCTCTCTCTCTCTCTTTCTCTCTCTCTCTCTCAGTCTCTTTCCCTTTATCTCTCTCTCTCTCTCTCTCTCTCTCTCTCTCTCTGTCGCCCTCTCACTGTCTCATCCTCTCTCTCTCTCTCTCCCTCTCTCTCTCTTTCTCTCTCTCTCGCTCTCAGTCTCTTTCCCTTTATCTCTCTCTCTCTCTCTCTCTCTCTCTCTCTCTCTCTCTCTCCCTGTCGCCCTCTCACTGTCTCATCCTCTCTCTCTCTCTCTCTCTCTCTCTCTCGCCCTCTCCCTATCAGTATCTTTGATGCATTCCTGCACCTCACCTGACCAGCTCTCCAATGCCCATTTGCCTGACGGCTCATTTGAATAGTAAGAGAGGCTTCTTTCTTCTTCTTCAAAAATATGTACCTCTGCCAAACCCGCGTCCTCCACTAGCATAATTTGTGCAGGCCAGCATTAGTCAAATGAATCCAGTTATTGCTAGAGATTCTGAAAGCGCATTCTCGCATTTGTCTAGCGCCATTTTAAACTTTCTTTAGTCTAAGTAAAAGTTTCAGCTAATTCGCCTTTTGCTAATCGTAAGTGTTATTTTTTTTTTTTTTGTTTAGTTAAATTTGTCGTATTATTGTAATCGGCTCGCCTTTGTGTCTCACCATCAGGCAAAAAGCCGCCAATTCAAATGTGAGTTTTTCTAGCTCCTACGTTAATAGAGCCCGGCGCGGAGGAGAGTCAGCATGGGCAGCAGCGACCGGAAGTCGCTTGTAGAAGATGCCGAGAGAGAGGCAGCCATGCTACGTCGGTCAGTCTCTCACTCTCTCTCTCTCTCTCTCTCTCCTTCTCTCTCTTTCTCTCGCTCTGTCTCTCCCACCTTCTCTCACTCTCTCTCTCTTCTCTCTCTCTATTGATATCTCCCCTCTCGCTCTCTCCCCCCCCCTCTCTCCTTCTATCATTCTCTCTCTTTCTCTCTCCTTCTATTCTTTTCTCGCTTTCTCTCTCCCTCTCCCTCTCTCTCTCTCTCTCTCTCTCTCTCTCTCTCTCTCTCCTTCTATCCTTCTCTCTCTCTTTCTCTCTTTTCTCTCTCTCTCTCTCTCTCTCTCTCTCTCTCTCTCGCTCTCACATTCCTTTTCTACCTCTCTCTTTCACATTCTTTCTCTCTCTCTCCTCTCCCCTCACAGCCTCGCCTTCGTGGGCGTCGCCCTCTCCACGACCGCCACACTCCTCTGCATCATCGCCGTCCCCATGCTCTATGCACACCTCCAGAGAGCGCACACCACAATGCAGAACGAGGTGAGGGGGAGGGGATGATATCGAACTAAAAGGGGAAGCAAAGACCCAAACGATATAAACGGGGCACTAAAGACTCCTACGGAAATGTCGACAATAATAAATCTCTGTCTTCTTCATGTTTTTTTCTACGATGAGAAGCTACATATGGCTAACAACATGTATTCAATAATATACAATTAGTTTTTCTTTGCGGCCATGTTTTATTAAACATTAGAAATAAATATTCAAACTACTTCACCGTTTCTCAGATCGACTTTTGCCGAAGTCGCTCGACCAATATCTGGCGAGAAGTAACGAAAACGCAGGTGTGCTTCATTTTAAAAACTTCACCCTCTCTCTTTCTCTCTTTATCTCGCTCACTCACTCCATCTCTTTCTTTCGCTCACTCTCTATTTCTCTATCACTCCCTCCCTCTCTATCTTTTCTCTCTATCTCTCACTATTCTCTCTATCTCTCACTATTCTCTCTATCTCTTCCTACCTCTCTATCTTTTCTCTCTTTCTCACTATTCTCTCTTTTTCAGGTGCTTCTCTCCGTCCGCGGTGGTGTCAAACTGGCAGCAGGCACCAATGAGGGCTCCGCCAGTGGTAGCAGAATTCGCCGCCAGGCCGGCTATGACTTTGCATCGCTAGCAGTTGAAGCGACTCCGCAGGTAGAATCTCTCTCCATCTCTCTCTCTCTCTCTTTCTCTCTCTTTCTCTCTCTCCTTCTCTCTCTCTCTCTCTCTCTATCATTTCCAGGTGCAATCCCCCTCCTGCTGCGGTTGCGGCGTCTCTCCGCCTGGCGCAATCGGCGCCCCTGGTCTCCCTGGCATGGACGGCCAGGATGGCGTGCCTGGAAAGCCCGGCCAGGACGGCCCGCCTGGACAGGAAGCGACGCCTCCGCCGAATATTGTCAGTCGGAAAGTTTAAAAAATTGGCATTTTCCTGGAATATTTGGCAACTTAAATTTGATTTGGAAATTTTTTTTGACAAAAAGAAATGCCTCCGACGCCGCAATTGCAATATATTTTATCTTTAAAAAAAATTAAAAAAATGATGATCCTCCACGACCTGTTGTTTTCACGGGCAGACTTGGCATATATTCACTCTTCTGGATCGCTACTTCGATCACAAAACTACAGGGACTGGGATATCGGACAATGAATATATTATTATCTGAAAAGTGCCTGAATGGGTGTGGTTATATTTACCAATCGATATGCTAGTTTTTTTTAGAAGTCTGCCACCAGTCCTTTATCCCTAGCACTTACCTCTTTTTCTCCATTATCCAACTTCTTGAACAAGGACAAGAATCAGGATAACAGCGCATGAAAGCTCTCTGATGGTGAGATTTTAAAAGGCGCTGTGACCTTCCTGACTAGACATTAGAGATAAAGGGAGAGAGGAGAGAAAAGAGAGGTAGGGAGATAGAGGAGAGAAGAGAGAGAGAGAGTGAGAGGGAGAGAGAAGACGAGGAAGAGAAACGGAGAGTCAGCAAGTATGTGTATCTTCGGCCAAAATTTGCAACACTCTGCCCCGTTCACCTTGACAAGGAGGCCGTTGGCAATTTGAATAGGCTCCTCTAACCTCGACTTCCTAAATAAGGCACACCCTTTCCCTCTCTCTTTTTCGGCTCTACATAATTGCATATTCTGCGTGGAACGTTTTCTGTCGAGGCAAGGCAGCTTCAGCGAAATTTGCTAGAGCAGTAGAACTACCTTAAAGCTGTAGAAGGCAACGATTAGCTAGACAATGAAATTTCGAAGACAACTTTATTTTGGAAAATAACAATAGTAGAGCAACAGGTGAAAACAATTTTAAGAAGGCATTAATAAATAATATAATATTTTAGGACTGGTGCTTCGAGTGCCCGGATGCGCCGGCGGGTCCGGCTGGCCCGCCGGGCCAGCCTGGCGTGCCCGGCCAGCCGGGTGGCGCCGGCCTCCCCGGCCCGGTCGCATCGCCTGGACTTCCAGGCGGCGTTGGACCGCTTGGTCCTCCGGGACAACCGGGACAAGCCGGCCCGCCAGGTCCGGCATTTTTTCTAAAGGCCATATTAGTTCCTTTAATTAAAACGAATAAAAGCTAAAAGCCTTATTAGTAAAAAAAATAAAATGACTAAAAGCTAATATTACAGGCTCTCCTGGCGCTCCGGGCGTCCTAAACGAAGTGCCGGGCCCGGATGGAGCACCGGGCGCGCCCGGTGTCTCCGGGCCGCCCGGCCCGCCCGGATTCGAGGGCCAGCCCGGTCTGCCGGGCGCCGACGGGGCGCCCGGCGACGCCGGCGCCCCTGGCAACCCCGGCGGGCGCGGCCAGCCGGGTGCACCCGGCGAGCTGGGCCCGAAT
This sequence comes from Allodiplogaster sudhausi, assembly GCA_945643635.1. Lineage (NCBI taxonomy): Eukaryota > Metazoa > Nematoda > Chromadorea > Rhabditida > Diplogasteridae > Allodiplogaster > Allodiplogaster sudhausi. Next base: position 1,875,095 of record CALZFC010000006.1, read on the forward strand.
GGCGAGGCGGGCCCCTCGGGGGGCTGCGACCACTGCCCGCCGCCAAGGACGGCGCCCGGCTATTAGATGGAGATTAATTTTTGTTGAACGAACGAAAATGTGATTTTATTTAATTTCGTCTCTCTGACCGAAGGAATTGGCCTTTTTTTTTGTAGAGCATAATAGGAAAAACGGTGCCTTTCTTAACGAACAACTTGAAGCGTTTGTTGAGATTTAGTTGGATACATTCATACATATCTCGCATTGAAACATTCATATGACATCACATGTCTTTCTTCCATTTGTTAATATTATGATTATTATTGGCATGGATATGATATGATGCACGTATATATTTGCCATTCAGTGATGGGCGCTTCAATTTTGAGGCCTTTCTCATAATAAAGAAAATAATACACGGAGTTTATTTACTGATTAAATTGACATAACCATCAATTATTATTTATTTATTTATAACATCAAAATAAATATGATATGACAACACTTGGAGAACCTTTCGCGCTGCAAAACGATAGAAAAAAAGTAGAAAAAATAACCAGGAGATAATTTAAGAAAAGTGGAAGAAAGAGAACATGTTACTTATAGAACTTGATGTATAGACTCAATGGCACCAATTTACATTAGTAATAATGTTTGTTTTTTTTTATCATTGGACAGGACGAGCGATGGAGACCATCAAGGCGTCCCAATACAGAAGCGCTGTGGATTACAAGTCATTCAAGCGCTTCCAAGAGCGCCACTTCACTGTACACGATGCTGATTCCACCGACTCGGACACTGATTCCGACAGCTGGGAGCAACCAATTGGGGAGTACCTGATGGCACTGCACGTCGTGATGCCAAATGGCAGCATCGGCGGCGTTGTCAAGCAGACAAGATGCACCGATGTCGACATTCACAATTGTCAGCTGATCTCATCCTCTTGTGGACGACGCGTCCTCCTCTTTTACAGCAACACGCTTTACATGGTGAGACATGGTTAAAAAAATATATATTTTGTCGCTTTCCTTGGTGTGAAAATGTTTGACCTTTTAAGTTCATGCATCTTTTTTACAGATTTATTTCAACGTTGAAAGGAGAAACTAATAGTAGATAGTTAAGATAGAATTCTAGACACCGGGCGCGCCCGGTGCTCCATCCTTGCCCGGCACTTCGTTTAGGACGCCCGGAGCGCCAGGAGAGCCTGTAATATACTCGTCTACAAAGAGCAAACAAATTGCGTTCTCTTCTAGGGCTACATCGGAAGCGGAATGCCGACCCTGGAAGAAGCGGCTAAATCAGCATGCTTTGGGCTACTCAGAGAGTGGAGGCAGATAATTTTCCCCGATCATCGAGATTTCAATTCAGCTGTACAGTTTTTCTCGACCGCTATGTAACATAATTCCCTTGATGACTCCTTACCACTTTCTTACCGCATTATTCCGTCTCAACGTTGACTTGCAGTTTAATCTTTTGTCCATTTTGCGCTCATTATTGTATTATACTTTTGTTCTTTGTTTTTAAAGTTTAGCTATAAAAATTGAATTTGACATGCAAGTTTACATTTAAAAAAGATAGTGGAGAGGTGAATTAAGCGTCTGACTGAAAATCTTATGTCGTGAGTTCGATTCCTCGACACATTTTTTTTTGATATTTAATCTTTTATTTTATTCTATCTTTATTTAAGAAATGGAGTACAATCTTCAACTAACGAGTAACGCAAGTTTGCATCGCTCAGTGATGTACGTTACTTGCGTAATTTAGTAGCCAAACCAGCCCCCCCCTTCCCCGTTCCACTTTGACCTCACTTCAATACAATCGGTTGGGGCAGTTGTGCAATGTTCCGCCAAACAAGCCAGAGATGGTGGAAAGGGCTGATGGTGAGAGCAGGATTGAGAAGAGGGAATCAGAGACGAGCGAAGGGAGTATAATCTTTTTTCTTGTGGATCCTCCTCTTCATAACCAACTATAATTGCATCTGTCATTCCAATGTACGTAAGCGTTCACACATTATTCATTAGCGAAGGTCTCATTTATTTTGGAAAGCAAAAACGCTTACAAACAAAACACAAGGGAAGAAGGTGAAATGTCTGATATGATAAATGATGAAAAGCACTAAAAAAAGAATCCGAAGTGATGCTTTTGAGGAAGAACATTTGTTTTAGCAATAAAAATTGAGATCGGAAACTTTCTCAATAAATTTCACTACAATCCTCGTCGTTCACGGGTTCGATCCAATCATCGGCGACATCTTCATCTTCTTCCACCTCTCTCTCCATGTCATTCTCTTCGTCCATCACCATATTCCTTTTTCGCCAATCTTCTTGACGAGTGTCTTCTCCAAGCATCTTTAAAGAAAAAAAAATGAAATAGTCATTCTCAACAAATGGATTTTTTGTGCAAACTTTTTTTTTTTGAAATATTATAAATCAAAAATTTAATCTCTCTCTGATCGACGAAATTAAAATAAGACAAACTTTCACACCCTTGAATGAGGAGTAGCAGGCGAAAGAAGGCATCGCCATAAAAAATGGTCCGAATCGAGAAGGCTAAAGAATCCTAGTCAGAACGTTCCACCTTATGGTCAGACAGAAACGGGGTTTTCATTTTTTTAACTTTATTTCCTGTTGAATGAAATTTTAGAAAACATAATGCGAAACAAAGCACTAACTCGTTAATGGACGGTGCTGGCTGGCTTGCGGCAGCCACCATCAACGTGTTGTGAAGGGTCGACAGAGGGGGGAACCGCTTCGTTAGCCTAGATTACATAGACGTTATACGTATAGCCTCAAATTATCTGTGGCTAGTTAGCTGTGCTTTGTCTTAAATTTGCTCCCTAATGTTGTGACTTTCGCTAGATCCAATTCATCATTCGGGGGCGGGGTTAGTAGACGAACATACATATAACTACTCTGGGGACAAGAGTGAGGAGAATCAATGAAGTCTAATATTTTCTCACAGCGCGGCACCAGCTGAGAAGGCGGCGGAAGCCGGAACGACAGCATATCTCCGCTGCATGGCGTGCAGCGTAGGAAGCGTAGAGCGTCTCGCGCGCCACCACTCCCGCGGGCAGGAGAGCGCGCGAGGGCGCGACCTCGCGCACTGGGCACGATACTCCGACAGCTCGATCTGGAATGTAGGACAGAAAAATCACCTGGCTCGTGGGCGGTACTGTATGTAGCATCTTATCTCACTCTCACAATAGCCTTTGTGAATATAACCTTTGAACAGTTAATTAAAAAAAAACAACATGAACGCAGAGGCACGTTTCATAGATATGAAGGCGTCACAAAAAGGACAACTGTCACCGATGAAAGTGACCCTAAGAGGCGACTCCGTTGATGTTGACAGATCGATGCTCTTGCCAGTGACGAGAATATCCCAAATGGAGGAGGCGGCAGAAGACAATGAAGAAGAAGACGGAAGGCGACTGTTGCCGGCGATCGAATCGCGAGACGAACTTCTCACTTTCTTCTCTCCTTAAAAAGAATTGAATCAGGCTGTCTTCTCGGAACTTTTAATGCACACAATTGTTACACTAAACTAGCGAATTTTCAAAGCTAGTTTGAAGAAATTAATGAAATTTTTTCCATCCATGATTATCCATAAGTGAAGAAAAGCAAGAGTATTCTGACTAGCAAACTCGCAGAATTCCTCAAGAATCTCCTCCCACTCCTTGGCAGGCAGCACAAGCTCAAGGAAAGCAAAGCGAGGGTCGAGGAGAAGAGCACGTCGAAGGAATGGACAGGAGAGAAGTTTAGCAGTAACCGCCTCCTGACGAGGCGAGACGAAAGAGTACAGACCGGATCTCCCCTCACTCGCACAAGAAAATCTGAAACAGGAGTTTTGAAGCTTGGGATAGACAAAAAGAATGTTGTTTCGCAGTCTTTTTAATTTTATTTTTTTCCAATTATTCCAAAGAATATTGATGGGGCATTTACCTGTCGAAAGCTTGCTGAGCAACCATATGTGCCGCAAGAACTGCAGAGGCTTGAGCACGGCTGTCACAAAGCTGGAATTCGTTGCTTTTCAGGTAACTATCAAGTTCCCCTTCAGGTAACTATGAAGTTCCCTTTCAGGTAACTATGAATCTATTCAAATAAAGGTAGTCGAAAAGATTCTCAAAACAAATGCTGAATATTTTTTGCTGTAAGATCTTTGATGGAAAAGGTAAAATTGCGATGAGTGAAAAGAGAATAAATGTGAACGTTGTTTTCTCGAACCGATCGAACGAGTTCATCAAAAGGCGCGAGAAGAGCGGGAGCGGCGCGACGCAACTCGGGATCATCTTCGATGAGAGGGACGAGACCCGACAGCTGCTGACTCAGCAGACTCGTCCCGCACTCACATCTCAAGGGATGACTAACTTCCACTTCTCTGCTTTCAAGGCAAAGATTCATGACAAAATACAGGTATAATCCACTTTCAACGAAGCATTGCCAAGTTACTTAGTCACAAAAAAAATTGTTTGAAACAATCGTTGTTTTGGCGTAAAACTAAAACAATATTGTTTGACATATCAAACAATTTTTTTGATTGTTTGATATATCAAATAATATTGTTTCAGTTTTACGCCAAAACAATGATTGTTTCAAACAATTGTTTTGTGTGGTGATGAGCGTCGTGCTAATTAAGCAAGAATAACATTTATGTGTACCTTTCAATGCCAGCATAGGAAACGGCGGCATTCGTAAAGTTTGAGACAATGCAGACAATCTGAAATAGTTTGAGACAATGCAGACAATCTGAAATAGCGCTGGGAAATAAAGAATCGGAAAACACATTAAGTAATGCTTGATCAATAAATGTGTCTCATGAAATCTTCCATCTGCAATGGGCTCCAATGCGAGCACAGAAGCGAACCTTTTTTTGAATGCCGTATACCGCGCAACAGTCTTCGATCATCTGTTGGATGGATAGCCTAGACACAAAATCTGTCTACGACATAATTTCTTCCAATTAGTCGGTAAATAACAATACGAGAAAATTGTTAAAATATCTATATATTTTTAATATATTTTATTTATCTAAATGGGATGAATAACCGAATATAAACTTCAATTAAAATACCCACCCCTCGTCGCATATCTGAGTCAGGTCAAGCAGGCATGAAGCACGTTCTGCGTCATCGCTGGGGCCGGTGAAGAAGTGAACGGAGAGTGTCGCAATCGAAGCGTCGTCAAAGGCCGAGGCCGGCCAGTAGTCCACCGAGAGCGCCACTTCTTCCGCGTCCGCAAGGCGACGAGAGAGCTAAGAGAATACACACTCAAAAAATTGTTTGCAACAATCATTGTTTTGGCGTAAAACTGAAACAATATTGTTTGATATATCAAACAATGAAAAAAATTGTTTGATATGCCAATGATTGTTTCAATTTTACGCCATAACAATGATTGTTTCAAACAATTTTTTTGTGTGTACAATACGCAAATAGAATACTCCTGGAGACGTGGCAAAAATTGTAGATGGTGATAAAAAGTAGTAGGTAGATGCTGGCAATAAACAAGGGAATGAAAAAAATAGAATACTGTTCGAAAAAGAAGTCTTATGGTGTTTTGCTGCCGAGTGAAGAAATGTTTGTTGACACACACACAAAAAAAATTTTTTTTGAAACAATCGTTGTGTTGGCGTAAAACTGAAACAATATTGTTTGATATATCAAACAATGAAAAAAAAAACATTGTTTGATATGCCAAACAATATTGTCTCAGTTTTACGCCAAAACAATGATTGTTTCAAACAATTTTTTTGTGTGTACAATTCGCAAATATAATACTCCTGGAGACATGGCAAAATTGTGGTAAATGCTGATAAAAAGTATGCAGTAGGTAGATTCTTTCAACAAACAAGGGAATGTGATAAAAATTAGAATACTTTTCGAAAAAGAAGTCTTCTTATTTTTTGCTGCTTAATTAGCACGCTCATCACCACACAAAAAAAATTGTTTGAAACAATCATTGTTTGGGCGTAAAACTGAAACAATATTGTGCCGAATGAAGAAATGTTTGTTGACACACACCTTGTGTCGATGCTCGGCAGCCATGGCGGCGGTGATGCGAGTGACGCGTTCCTTGGACGGCAGCACGTAGGATGGAGAGAGCTCGCCGCAGAAGGCTTTGAAGTGGCGCGAAGACACAAAGAAGTCCGCCGGCAGCCCAGACACCGCGACGAGAGACGCGAGCTGACGGTCAGCGCCGGCCCACGGACGACCACCGTTTGTCAGGGCTGAACTTGAATCATATTCTTCGTTGCATTCATCGCTCACATTCAATGACGCATATGCGGTTTCAAAGGTGTAGTATATTCGGACGGAAAACCCTTCAAGACAACATACATATATGCACAGTTCGTCGTTGCTTCATGGTGTACGAAAAATAATGTCGTGTTAGAATCATATGTCCGAAAATAATAAAAATGTTTGATTCCATGCAGATACGATATATAGTTCCGAAACAGACACGGAACGCGCTCACTACCAGGCCCACCTAATCAACGTGATGACAGAGAGAGTGGATAAGAGACAACCGACCAGCAGAATTGCGCGGAGGCTCGTGAAGAGCAGCAGCAGCAGCCGAGTGCGAGGAGGACAGCGGCTGATCGCCGCGATCTTGGAGTGCTAAATGATACTGCTCTTTCATTTTCACATCACATTGAGAGCATATGTATATCGCAGAGCTACTAGCAAAGTATTCTCACTCTTTAGGATATTCTGTTCGACTTTTCCTGATCTTTACATTTTCTGTTATAAATCATACGTATTGCCTATTTTAGGTATTTGCATCTATCGTTTGGTCTCCTTCTCGTATATGCCAAATCAGGAAACTGGAGAATGTCCAGCACATTTTTACTCGACTTCTTTATGTCCGGTGTGCCAAGTATTTTGTTCCCTTTAGAGAGATGCCATCATACTCTAGGCAAATATAATCTGCACTTCTTATTGATACGTAGAATCTGTTCTGAGTTATGTTACTGTCTTAAAATTCTTAAAGGCCAAATTGATTTGCCAGTTGGTAGGTTTTTCGTTTTTAAGCAGTGCGATAGCCGTCTCTCTACATTCAATTTTCATGTTAGGCGAACTCGTTTAAGCTTATTGTTAGCTGAGAACTCATTTTCTGTCAGAGCGGCAAGATTGTTCATGAAGCTCCCTAGTATTGCAACCGTCACTTCTAAAAAAAGTAATTTTTTCTCTTTCTTCTATTTTCCTAAAATTATGTCATTGTTATTCTGTATATATATATATATATATATATATATATATATATATATATATATATGTATATATTTTTTTTTCTTTTATGATTTTGCTGTGCGAAAGGTTCTCCAAGTGTTGTCACATCATATTAATTTTGATGTAATAAATAATTAAATAAATAAATATGTAAATAAATGTCAGAGTGATAAGACTATATGCACAGTTCGTTGCTTCACGGTGTACAAAAAATAATGCCGTGTTATAATCATATGTCAGAAAATAAGTAGCGTTTGATTCCATGCAGATACGATATGTAGTTCCGAAACAGACATGGAACGCTCACTACCAGGCCCACCAAATCGCCGTGATGACAGAGTGGATAAGAGACAACCGACAACCAAATCCCCGTGATGACAGAGTGAACAGAGTAGATAAGAGACAACCGACCAGCAGAATTGCGCGGAGGTGCACTGGGCCCGGGAAGAGCAGCAGCAGCAGCAGCCGAGTGCGAGGAGGGCGGCGGCTGATCGTCGACGTCTAGTACCTCTGGATGGCGCGCCTTGACATGGCGGAAGAGATGAGAAGTGGGCGCACCCTTCTCATGCTTGAACTTCTTCGGGCAAAAGTGGCAGACGGCGGCCATTCCGCGCAGCGTGAAGAAATGCCACACGATTGAGCGTTTCTCGCGATGCACTTCCATTCTGGGCCAACAACACTGAAATAAATGGAAAGAGTCTATATCAATTTAGATATGGACAATCAATCTACACTGGCTATTCTTTGAGCCTATGAACAATAAAATATCCAAGCACTCGTTCAAAGAAGCTTAGCTCGCGCAAGCAATCGTAGAATGCATCTGAACAGGCCGCAAGAAGTGAAAGAATGATGCGAGAGGAAGAGAGGGGGCGAGAGAGAAAAATTTATGTTGACCTTGGAGAGAGGACAGAGAAACGATGTTGTGCTTCTGGCAAGAGGGCTTAGGTGTAGCAGGTCGATGTGCAAAATTAGTGTGATGCGGACCATCTTGAGATGATTGTGGAGAAATAAAGACATTAAAATTTAAACTAGAGCATATTATATTGAGAGGGTTGCAAGAAACAGAGGCAATTTCTGCTTCTCTACCTCTCTCTAGTCCATGGGACGCGTAGTATCGAACCATTCAGTGTCTCAGAACATGCTCATGTCGACTCCCAAAATCCCCCAGAAGTCCTCTCGTTCCCTACTCTTCTTCTTCATCCTCGTCTTTGTCTTCTCCATCGTCTTCTCCTTCGTTTTCCCTTTCGTCTTCTCTTTCGACATCGCCTTCCTCGCCGGTATCATTCGTGGGAACAAAGCGCGAGGGAATGATGCTTTCCTGCCGCGATCATCTCTACTACATACAAGGTTTGTTTCTAACTCAATTTTGCTTTTTTTCAATATCTTATTAAGGCCAATATTGTCGAACCATCGGTAACTCCACGCTAATTTCGATGCTTGCCCCTTACTACCTTACTAATACACATTTATATAGTTTTTAACAAGCCAGCAAGATTCAAACCGGTTTTTGTTAGTTTTAATGGTTCTAAATAATTTGGGCGAAAAAATCACCGGCATAATGTTCAATTAATCCGAATATAAAGCGCCTGGAAACGACACTGGTAACTCATGTTTCAAAGCAATTAGAAGATGATGAATATCTTAGTTGTCTTTCCTGAGTACACCCACAACTATTTTAAATTCCGTGATGATGACTGAAGAAGAGCACGAACAAATGCACATCATAAACGGTCTTATTTAGTACAAGCTTACTGACAATGAGTACATCGAGCGAATACACATACATATGTATACTATTTATAGGGACTTTTTTTTTTATAAACATAGATATACTTTTCGCTTGTCTGCTTCATTAATGGTTAGAACTATTAAGCATTTTTGCATATATGTATAACCCTGGCAAGGAATGGAATCACTCGGCATCTAAACTGTGCACATTTCTATCTCGTGCGGCCGAGTAATCCACCAGCACGCATCATTTTCAAAAATTCAAAAAAAAATATGAGTAATTTATTTGTCCTAATTTTTTTTTGCATTTTCGAAGAAGTCGCTTGTCTCTCTTCCAGCCGCCGACGCCGCTCTCGCCGGCCGCCTTGCTCTTCTTGTCATCTCTTCTAGCCGAGACAAATTATGATTTCCAAATCCATTCATATTTCATATATGTATGTAGTATGTATGTACTATATTTGCGTTTCAAGAACAGATAGTGATTTTCATTGCATTATTAAAATCTCTGCTTTCTAGCCATGCTCATGACGGCTTTCCTTCAGAACTCCCTTTCCAGCTCATTCACCACTCTAAGAATACTTCGCGATTCTACTGTACAAGATAATATTTAGTGCGCACGGTTAAAACGATAGTGTACCTGGGCGAGTCAGAAAATCACCAGACCTTTAATAATGTTCTATGAATCCGAATAGAGAGACAAAAAACGCTGGAAACTCGAATGTCAAGACATGAATATGCATATGTATGAAGATAATGGGAAAACTGATAATCCGCAACGAGCAAATTAGATTTGTAGAGCCAGTTAACGCCACTGTTTCTATTTCTCATTTTATTATTATTATTATTCTTACTTGTTTTTCTTTTACATTGATTCATCTGAATTTTGCAAAGGTTTTCTAGTCAACTCCCTTTATTGTTTGACTTTATCTACATTTAACATGAAGAAACATTGCGAAATCATCAAGAAAGGAATTACATCTCACTTTATTTTTAAAATGCATATGCGTATTACTTATTTTACTTCAGAACCAACAACAATGCTCGAATCGTTCTTCCGCTCGGCAGTAAAATTATATATGCAACTGTCTGAATGCAAAAACCGCCGGGTAGCAATAGTCCGGAATTAAAAGAGCACGAAATTCAATAGCAATCTTTTTCAATTTTCTTGACCATTGTTTTCTCTCGAAATCACACATTTGCTCTGTCGCACTTGTGTCTCAGGCAAAAAGGCGGGAATTTTTTTTATTTTAAATATTACCCCTTCATGATGGGCGACATGGCGCGCAAGACGCTGGAGGAGGCGGACGAGATTTTTGATGATGTCGAGGCATCGGCGCCGGGCTGGCGCCGAGAGAAAACAGCTGAATACGCCGCCGGCGGAGAGAAGAAACTTCACGCCAAGATTCTGGCACCGGGCAGAAACTCCGATAGTCGCCACCGTTGGCCCGCCGCCACATCGCTTCAGTATGATGAATGAATGGAAGCCACATGATGTACAAGTAATGTTTGATTTCATATATTTCTGCTTAAACTAATTTTGTACAGTCATACTTTTCGTCAAGACAGCTTCTTTTCTGGTTAGAACTATTGATTAGTTTTGCATCACAAATGCTCGAAAAGCCAATGATCGAATCACTTCGCATCCAAACTGTGCCCATTTCTATCTCACCACGGAGCGCATCTTTTTCAAAAAAAAAAATCCCTGACTTGTCTGGTGGAACTTTGCTTAGCTACCGGCCACTCTCGCCGTCTGGCTCCTCGCCTTCCTCTCCACCTTCATCCCATCTTTCCCTTTCATTGGATCTGTATAATACAGAGCGAGAGAAAATGTGAAGTTCAAGGGAATCGACAAGGAGAGTATTTTTTTTTGTTGTTGCAAAACTCGCAAGCTAACCATGAGCAAGTACGTGTTGAATCACTGGAAGGAGAAGCAGAGAAGCAAGAAAAAGAGAGATTAATGTTAGAACAAAATAAATAAATAAATAGATATTGTAGGGTAATATTAGAAATAAATAAAAACTCTCGTTTGAATTGGCGCCTTTTTGCTTGACACAGAAGCGAGAAAGCATAGAATTTAGAGAGAATACAGGAAGATGGAAATAGATTATGGTTGAATTCCTTGCTTCTTTCTTTCCGAACTGTCGCTGCCCGGTGGTTTTTGCCCGCGGACAGCTGCATAAATACTTAAATTCAGAGAAAGCTACCGTTTCGTAGTTAGCTGCAGAGAAAAAATATATAATATCATAGGAATACGTCTACCAAACGAGTTATAATGTCAATGTTGCTTCGCGATTTTTGCCTATATTACACAGCACTTTGTTTCATTCATTTGTTGATAAATATGCCTCCCACTCTTGAGCTCTCCATAGACCCTAGAGGGTCATTAATCCGAGAGCTAATCCAAAAAAATTCTTGAAAAAATTTTTTTAAATGTATGTATTGTGCCTATGTTCGTATTTGTCTTCCTTTTTCGGCATGGTTGTGCCCAAAGTGGGCGTGCTCATGGTCAAGAATTTCTAGGCTGAGAGTGCCGTTTTCTCTTCAATGAGCTTGGACGATTTCCTTAGGAAATTTTAGACTTTAGAACGATTTTTCTTTCGAAAATAACGAGTCGAGGTCGTAGAGATCGAAGGAGGAGGAGGAGGAGGAGGATGAGGACGCGGAGGCGGAGCTTACGTCAGGGCAGAGGAAGGCGGGAAATTCAATTAGCGGGAAAAATTGGATACTCAAATTAATGGGTAGCAAAACTTTCAGATTAAAATGCATTTTTTGGCGAGAAAAAGAAGATACAAACCGTGTGTGGGATGAAATCTACATTGATCAGTTGGCGTTGGAGGTGGCGCCGTTCTCGACAGGCATGCGATGCAATCGTTATGGAGAGAGAGAGAGAAAGAGAGAGAAAGAGAGACAAAAAGACAAAGAGAGAGAGAATTAAAGTGAGACAGAGAAAGATGGAGAGAAGAAGAGAAGAAGTGCGTGAGAGAAGGAGAGAAGAAATGGGAAAGATAAGGAGAAAAGAAGAGCGAGAGAGAAAATGGAAAGTGTGATTTGTGGGGCTAGCGAGGGTCGATAATATGACCCGGTGGTTTAGCATGGATTTGAAAGTACAATAAAAGGATGATTTCCAGATGACGATTCCTTGATATTTCTTACGTTGTATATTCTAATAATGGGCAGCATAATGAAAAATTGCCTGGTGGGCGGGTAGGTGGCAGTCTTCTAATGGAAAGCAAAAATTACTATCACAAAATCTATATTCTAACCCCCACCCCCCTCCACATTTGAACCACGTCACCTACTACTTGATGGAGATTGAATAGAAATACATATACGCACACAAATACTTATAATTCTCTTTTCTTTACAGGTAATGTTTTTTCCACCGCAACTTGGCTCGAGATCATAGCAGCATTTTAGGAGCAATCATACATGGCAAGTTGGAGATTGATACTTCTGTTCTTCTTTTTTTTTATAAACATATATAGACTGCAAATTATGTGAAATCAAGTTAAAGGGAGTCTTGGCGACAAGTACTTTTCTTTTAAAAGAAAAAAGAAAACTTCCGAACCAAATTTTTATTAATTTTTCCTTTCGAACTACATCTACTACTTCATGGATATTGTAAACACACCCAAAAACATTTCTGCTTTATGTATATGTAATAATATTTAGGCATTAAACAGTCGCGCGCATCAAATAAGCAATCAAAGAATCATGAATATATTCCAAGTTTGCTCGTGAAAACCACCGGTATCGGCGATGTGTGTTTTTTTTTTCATAAAGAAATGAAAAAATTAATAATATACATAATTTGGCAAGGAAATTACGTCAGATCATTTTTCCTTAAAATAAATTTGCTATAAATAAGAATAATAAATACTATTGTTTAGGGGGGGGGGGGGGAATTCCCAAGGATAGCCAGGCGCGGGCCTGCCCGGGGCCAACCAAACGGAATAGAAAGCCCCATGATAAAATGTCATATAAGAAAACGATGCCTTTTGCTCTTTAACGATTCTCTAGCCAAATCGCGTCATAGTGTTTTCTCTCGATGTACTCATCAAGCACGTATACATACAAGTAATGTATGTACATACAAGTAATGTACATACATACATATAATGTGCCTTTGTTGTCGTATTTGTCTTCTTCTTCTTTCGGCATGGCAGTGCACAACGTGGCCGTGCTCACGGTCAAGAAGGACGACGAGGCTGACGAGCAAAGCTATTATCAATCCATTATTGCGCAACTGAATCGCTCTTGAAATGTTCAGTTGCTCTCGTTCTTCTACTAAGATTTTAATATGCTCGCAAATATTTTAAGAACGTCGTCGATATTGAATCTCTTAGCTGCTGCAGCTCTTTTTGTCTCATTTTTTTTCCTCAAAAAATAATACATTCCGATTGACAATGGTAAATTTCTAAAAGTTTGTCTGCTCACGTTAATTGCGACGTAACGGCTTTCTTTCTCGTTTAAAAACTATATTTAAAAAAGTACATAATGAATTCTTCTCATTAATTCAAGAGAAGCAGAGAGAGAGAGAGAATGGGAGAGAGAGGTAGAGAACAAGAGAGAGAGAGAGAGAGAGAGAGAGAAAGAGAGAGAAACTCTACAACAATATCCGGGATGAATAGACGAAGAAAGCGATCTTGTATTCTTGCACAAGTGAAACGCTCTGCAAATGTTCATTTGATCACCTCGTCGAGATTCTCCACCCACCCGACAACTACAACTCGATCACTCGACACTCGAGCCGCGTCGTGGGTCTTCTTGAAAAGGAAAGCGACTACTGCTATTAGCCAAACTGCCCCCCCCCCACCACTTTGCCCTCCTTCAAGAATTCGGTTGTGTTGTCCGTGCGTGCATTTCAACTGTATATAATTTTCTCTATTAGTGCCCCACCCTAATTATTTAATACCTCGTCTCACGACGTACCTCGAATGAATCCTGGTGGCATGAGATGCTTTTCTTAATGAACTTATTGCAAATTCATTCAAAATCTTCCGTAAAATGGTTATTCCAGTGAAGAAGACCCACGACGCGACTCGAGTGTCGAGTGGTCGAGTTGCAGTTGTCGGGTGGGTGGAGAATCTCGCCGAGATCAGAGGAGACGCCGAATTCTATCTCGAATTATTTCTCTCTATCCTTTCGCTCGCTCTCCCCCCATCTCTTTGCTTCTCTCTCTCTCTCTTCTAGAACAATCTTGATTTCCAAACAGTCGCATGTTTCGTTGTTACAAAGCTTACGTTATCCCCGTCCTTCAATTTTGCTCCATTGTATGGTCACCTTACAAATTAATGCTCATCCGCAAACTTGAAAATGTGCAACATACATTCACCCGGCTGCTATTTATTCGTTGCAATTCCACAATTATATCCTTTGCAAATATCCCGTCTTATGCCACACGCATCTCTCTTTTTAAACTTCCCTCATTACATTCCTTGCGAGCCTTCTCTGACATTGTCTTTTTCTATAAAATACTGCACCAGCTTGTCGACTTGCCCATTAGTGATTTTGTAGTTTTTAAACCATGCAACGGTAGAGTATCTGCTTTCAACTTTCACTTCCCGCGATGGAAACTCATGTTACTTCGACACTGCTTCTCTATGCGTACTCCGTTAATGTACATGAAACTGCCGTTAGAACTCATTAGCCGTGATATTCTAAGTTTTAAGAGAGCCCTTGCAAATTCTGATCTACATAAGCTAACTAATCTTGATCTGAATAAATTATAAATTCAGTTTTCCTACTGTTTACTGTAAATCTCTTACTCCCCCCCCTTTTCCCTCTTCCATATTTTAAGATCCTGCAACGACACATCATAATTTTCTTTTCAACTGTTTCTCTCCTTTCACCTGCCTTAACTTATTTTGCCATATTCACTCCACATGTTGTCACATCATTAGTTGATGTATGAATAAATAAATAAATAAATGTTTCCTATACATATCTCTATACGGGATGCTCCATACAGTATTTATTTCTACTTTTTGCGCCCGTAGCAATGTTCATGACGGTTTCCATCAATCCCTTTGCCAGCTCATCTTCTATAAATGTACTTCGCGATTCATTTGTATCAGCAAATATGTAACGACGAACGAGGAAATTGATAGGAATTTGATGCCGAGAAACAAACGAGACATGTTCTCATTCAAGGTTCAATATTTCTTGAGCGAAACAGAAAACCACCGAGACTTCGATAATGTTCAATTAATCCGAATATAAAGCACCTAGAAACGACACTGGAAACTCATGTTTCAAAACATGTATGTACATACGCAGACAATTAGAAGACGATGAATATCGAGAAAAGGCCATTTCGCGAAAACCGCCAATATATAAGTTTTAGAAATTTAGCATTGTCGCTCACCCAAAAACCACATATCGATCTACATTTTTGAGGAAAAAGGAGGAGAAAAAAAGAGTAGCAGCCAAGAGATTCAATATCGATGATGCTTTAAAACATGTAAGAGCCCTAAAATCTTATCTTTAGAAGGAGATCAACTGAAAAATCGCTTTAGTTACGGAATAATGCGTGATAGCTTTGTTCGTCAGCCTCGTCCTTCTTCACCACGAGCATGCCCAAGACAATAGAGGGACGTAGAGAGAGAGAGAGGGAGAGAGAGATAGAGTGAGAATGAGAGTACGAGAGACACAGAGAGAGAGAGAGAGAGAGAGAGAGAGAGAGAGAGAGAATGAGAGTACGAGAGACACAGAGTGAGAGAGAGAGAGAATGAGAGTACGAGAGACACAGAGAGAGAGAGAGAGAGAGAATGAGAGTACGAGAGACACAGAGAGAGAGAGAGAGAGAGAGAGAGAGAGAGAATGAGAGTACGAGACACAGAGAGAGAGAGAGAGAGAGAGAATGAGAGTACGAGAGACACAGAGTGAGAGAGAGAGAATGAGAGTACGAGAGACACACACAGAGAGAGAGAGAGAGAGAGAGAGAGAGAGAATGAGAGTACGAGAGACACACAGAGAGAGTGTATTGACAATTATCAATATCTCCTTCTCTGTTTCTTTTCTCACCTTCTCTGCCCCCCCCAGTGTATCGACAAGTGTCGATATCTCCTTCTCTTTCTCTCTCCTCTCTATTGCTCCGCCCTCTTGGCTCCGCCCCTCTGGCGGAGAGGTTGTCCCTTGCTGATTGTATTATCACTTGTTGCTTGGTTCTGGAGTTCGGTTGGTGGTCACTCCAATAAAGAGTCCGTCTGGTGGACTAGACTACATACGGTTGGACCCCTGGTTGGCGGTTGGAAGGGGAAGGAAAGGAACGGTTGGACCCTTGGTTGGCGGTTGGAAGGGTAAGGAAAGGAATCAGTGGAAACTCTACATAAAACGAGCATTCTACCCATCGGTCGGTTTGTAGGGTTTGTGGCAGCCCTACAGAGAGAGAGAGAGAGAGAGAGAGAGAGAGAGAGAGAGAGAGTGAGAGTAGAGTACGAGAGACACAGAGAGAGAGAGAGAGAGAGAATGAGAGTACAAGAGACACACAGAGAGAGAGAGAGAGAGAGAGAGAGAGAATGAGAGTACGAGAGACACAGAGAGAGAGAGAGAGAGAGAGAGAGAATGAGAGTACGAGAGACACAGAGAGAGAGAGAGAGAGAGAGAGAATGAGAGTACGAGAGACACAGAGAGAGAGAGAGAGAGAGAGAGAGAGAGAGAGAATGAGAGTACGAGAGACACAGAGAGAGAGAGAGAGAGAGAGAGAGAGAGAGAGAATGAGAGTACGAGAGACACACAGAGAGAGAGAGAGAGAGAGAGAGAGAGAGAGAATGAGAGTACAAGAGACACAGAGAGAGAGAGAGAGAGAGAGAATGAGAGTACGAGAGACACAGAGAGAGAGAGAGAGAGAGAGAGAGAGAGAGAGAATGAGAGTACGAGAGACACACACAGAGAGAGAGAGAGAGAGAGAGAAATGAGAGTACAAGAGACACAGAGAGAGAGAGAGAGAGAGAGAGAGAGAGAATGAGAGTACGAGAGACACAGAGAGAGAGAGAGAGAGAGAGAGAGAGAGAATGAGAGTACAAGAGACACAGAGAGAGAGAGAGAGAGAATGAGAGTACAAGAGACACAGAGAGAGAGAGAGAGAGAGAATGAGAGTACAAGAGACACAGAGAGAGAGAGAGAGAATGAGAGTACAAGAGACACAGAGAGAGAGAGAGAGAGAGAGAGAATGAGAGTACAAGAGACACAGAGAGAGAGAGAGAGAGAGAGAGAGAATGAGAGTACAAGAGACACAGAGAGAGAGAGAGAGAGAGAGAGAGAGAGAGAGAGAGAGAGAGAATGAGAGTACAAGAGACACAGAGAGAGCGAGAGAGAGAGAATGAGAGTACAAGAGACACAGAGAGAGAGAGAGAGAGAATGAGAGTACAAGAGACACAGAGAGAGAGAGAGAGAGAGAGATAAACGAATTTTTTTTCCACGGATTGCATCGCTATGAAGGTGCACTCGTTCATAAGAGAAAACGCCGCTCGAAGAATCGAGCTTAAGCTCGCTAATTGGAATATTCGTCCACGAATTTTTTTTATTTCAATTTTTTATTAACTTATTAATTATTTTATATTTTGAATTTTATTTACAAAATATTTCCAGCCGAGAGCGAAGATGCATGAAGCGACTGGCCAAGCCTTGAGCACATCGTCTACTTTTCCTTGCCCGTCCGTAATAAACCGGGACAATCATCCACGGCGGTTTTGAGAGTTATGCCATCTGGATTACTTTCCAAGAATGACGTTCAAAACGATATCTTGACCGGATTCATCTTAATATGAAAATTATTGTTTTAATAAAAACAAATTTATCCATCTCAAATACAAAATAGTTTTGAAGACAATTTTAAGAAGCTGACAGAAAGTAACGAGAAGGAAACCGATGCGCAGCAACAAAAGCTAACAGATAAACCTTTGAAATTTGCCATTGTCGCGCCTCCGAAAAATATCATGGCAATCTGAATGTTTTGAGAGAGAAAAGGAGGCGTCAAATTAAGTTTTATATTTCTTCAACATATGGCGCTAATATACACATCTGGTCAAATATCAAAAAGCAAGTAAGGAATTGTAATAGAGTTTTGGCAAACAATCAATATTAACAATGAATTTAGGTAATTTTTCTAGATCTAACCATAAAAATCATTCACGATTGAATCTGCTTTTAGTGTACAGTAACCATTACTTTATTATTTTTTAATTATCAATCAATAACTCAAAAGTTTGATATTGCTAAAGAGAGACAATTCGCTTCAATGACATGTCATTTTTTCGCTCTCTAACGTACTCTCTTATTCTCTCTCTCCCTATTTCTTTTCTCTTGCTCACTCTCTTCTCTATACCTCTCTCTCTTTCTCTCTCTATTTCTTTTCTCTTGCTCACTCTCATCTCTATACCTCTCTCTCTTTCTCTCTCTCTATCTCTCTCTCTCTCTCTCTCTCTCTCTCTCTCTCTCCCTTCTACACACACACTTATACACAATACATACGCAAGTTCGCAAGATATTTTTCTTGATGAGATGTTGACTTCCTCTGGAGCGAATCACTCCAACATTCAAACTGTGCGCATTTCTCTCTCGCACGCCCGAATAATCCACCTGCTCACTTTTTTTTTTTTTTTTTTGAAAAAAAGGACCCACTTTTTTCCACTTTCACACATAAATATGTAGTCGCGTTTCTAGACGAGAACGTGACCTGCAGTCTATTCATGTCTACTTTTTTGCGAAATAGGATTAGCTAAAAATACTATTTTCATGATCACCATTAACAAAAGGATGATTTTCCCAAGTTCGTTGAATTGCTGATTAGAGTACTGCTATCCTTGATATCAAGAATAAGATGTATAAAAAAAATGCATGGTAGAGAGAGAGAGAACATGTGATTTAGCGAGACATCGATTACAATGGCCAGCAAAATGCATACATTGTTTACAGTAGAGTTTCATGCTCCTTAATCGAATAAATATGTCGAAAATTCATCGCGTCCAACCTTTTAACTTATCAAAAAAGTTTATATTTGTTCTCTAAATAAGGACGGCGAGAGTATCTGCGTTTTATCGTTTTTCGAAAAATCTGATGGAATTTCATACAAAATTAGCAAATGAAAACCACCTGTCCGCTAATTTTAGAATGCATCAAATTTTTTTATTCTCTGCAATAACAACAAAAAAAACAAATTACATTCGCTTTTACACCGTGAACAAAAATTCATTTCTTTTCTCTTTCTTACGCTTTCTCACACTCTGACGTCTTCTCTCTCTCCCCTTCTCTCTCTCCCTCCTCTCTCTCTCTCTCTCTCTCTCTCTCTCTCCGTGCCGAACCAGCTATCCCTGGTCGTCCTCTTCATCTCCTACCTCGGTCCTTCTTCTTCTTTTCTCTCCGCTTCCTCTTCGCTTATCTTCTTCATTTTTATATTTTATTTTCAATTTTTCCAACAATTAATTATTTTCTTTAATAGTTTTCAAGAGATTAAATTACTGCTACACTTTTGTTACTGTTGTTGTTGATACGTCATATTTTCCTTGGATCCAATTAAAAATTTTGATTATGGTTTGAAATATAATTAGAAAGTTTAAAAAAAAAGTTGTTTGTTGCTTAAGGCCAGAGTGAGTACTTAGTTGTTTTCTTATTCTTGATTTCAAGAATAAGAATAGACGATGGTGTAAAAGAGTGCGAACAGAACATACATGATCTGTTACATGCAGTCGTACTTATCTAACTATGGTTTACATTGTGAAATTACACATAAATAGGAACGCCGACAACGATAATAATAAGTTTATAATGAGTAAAGCGAAGAAAAATTCGAAGAAACTCCGACAGCTAAAGTTTTTGGAACTTGTCATGGTTGCGCGCCCAAAAACCACATGGCGAACTAAATTTTTGAGAAAAAAAAGGAGGAGACAAAAATAGTTGCAGCCAAGCGATTCAATATCGACAAAGTCTTAAAATCTGAGAGAGCATTAAAATCTTAGCAGAAGAAGGGGAGCAATTGAACATATTCAGTTGTGCAGTATTGAGTGGTAGCTTTGTTCTTCAAGGCATATCGGATTTTGTTCTTGACTTTCCCTCTCTCTCTCACCCTCTCTCTCTCTCTCTCTCTCGATCTCCTTCTCCTTCTAACTGTAGAATGAGTTTATTTTTAATTTCCTAACACAACTCAGCTTGATATTAGATAAAATATAACAAGACTGAATTTCATACAAAATTAGCCAATGAAAAAAAACGCCATCATCCCAACTCTCGTCCGCCTCCTCCGGCGTCATCGCCCATCTTGAGGGGCAATATTAAAAAAAAAATTAAAATTCGCTCCTTTTTAAATGAGACTCAAGGGCGCTAGGTCATGTGAGTTAGAGAGAAAAGAATGGCCATGAAAAATTATAAAAGATTACGGTTGAATTTTGCGCTCATTTAATTCCAGACTATTGCTGCCCGGCGGTTTTTGCATGCAGACAGTCGCATATATAACTTTACAGGGGTAGGAATGATAGTACGTTCAAAAGTAATAGGCGTCTGCATTATAAAAATGATGTGAAATGTGATTCTTTTCTTGATGATCTCTCGATCTTTGTTCATAATATGGGTAGATATAGTCTCAAGGGTGTCGACTAGGAAACCTCTGCAAAATTCAGAAGAAGCATGTGTATAACTGGATAGTAAAGAGCATAGAAAATTCAAAAGTGCAATCAATGTTATAGAAAAACAAAATCAAGCCGGTACGAGCCCATTGTGCTAGAATAAATCAGAATTTCAAGAACCATCGGCTGAATACATAACGTTTTTTAACGAATTTTTTTTCCACGGATTGCATCGCTATGAAGGTGCACTCGTTCATAAGAGAAAACGCCGCTCGAAGAATCGAGCTTAAGCTCGCTAATTGGAATATTCGTCCACGAATTTTTTTATTTCAATTTTTTATTAACTTATTTATTTATTTTATATTTTGAATTTTATTTACAAAATATTTCCAGCCGAGAGCGAAGATGCATGAAGCGACTGGCCAAGCCTTGAGCACATCGTCTACTTTTCCTTGCCCGTCCGTAATAAACCGGGACAATCATCCACGGCGGTTTTGAGAGTTATGCCATCTGGATTACTTTCCAAGAATGACGTTCAAAACGATATCTTGACCGGATTCATCTTAATATGAAAATTATTGTTTTAATAAAAACAAATTTATCCATCTCAAATACAAAATAGTTTTGAAGACAATTTTAAGAAGCTGACAGAAAGTAACGAGAAGGAAACCGATGCGCAGCAACAAAAGCTAACAGATAAACCTTTGAAATTTGCCATTGTCGCGCCTCCGAAAAATATCATGGCAATCTGAATGTTTTGAGAGAGAAAAGGAGGCGTCAAATTAAGTTTTATATTTCTTCAACATATGGCGCTAATATACACATCTGGTCAAATATCAAAAAGCAAGTAAGGAATTGTAATAGAGTTTTGGCAAACAATCAATATTAACAATGAATTTAGGTAATTTTTCTAGATCTAACCATAAAAATCATTCACGATTGAATCTGCTTTTAGTGTACAGTAACCATTACTTTATTATTTTTTAATTATCAATCAATAACTCAAAAGTTTGATATTGCTAAAGAGAGACAATTCGCTTCAATGACATGTCATTTTTTCGCTCTCTAACGTACTCTCTTATTCTCTCTCTCCCTATTTCTTTTCTCTTGCTCACTCTCTTCTCTATACCTCTCTCTCTTTCTCTCTCTCTATTTCTTTTCTCTTGCTCACTCTCATCTCTATACCTCTCTCTCTTTCTCTCTCTCTATCTCTCTCTCTCTCTCTCTCTCTCTCTCTCTCCCTTCTACACACACACTTATACACAATACATACGCAAGTTCGCAAGATATTTTTCTTGATGAGATGTTGACTTCCTCTGGAGCGAATCACTCCAACATTCAAACTGTGCGCATTTCTCTCTCGCACGCCCGAATAATCCACCTGCTCACATTTTTTTTTTTTTTTTAAAAAAAGGACCCACTTTTTTCCACTTTCACACATAAATATGTAGTCGCGTTTCTAGACGAGAACGTGACCTGCAGTCTATTCATGTCTACTTTTTTGCGAAATAGGATTAGCTAAAAATACTATTTTCATGATCACCATTAACAAAAGGATGATTTTCCCAAGTTCGTTGAATTGCTGATTAGAGTACTGCTATCCTTGATATCAAGAATAAGATGTATAAAAAAAATGCATGGTAGAGAGAGAGAGAACATGTGATTTAGCGAGACATCGATTACAATGGCCAGCAAAATGCATACATTGTTTACAGTAGAGTTTCATGCTCCTTAATCGAATAAATATGTCGAAAATTCATCGCGTCCAACCTTTAACTTATCAAAAAAGTTTATATTTGTTCTCTAAATAAGGACGGCGAGAGTATCTGCGTTTTATCGCTTTTCGAAAAATCTGATGGAATTTCATACAAAATTAGCAAATGAAAACCACCTGTCAGCTAATTTTAGAATGCATCAAATTTTTTTATTCTCTGCAATAACAAAAAAAAACAAATTACATTCGCTTTTACACCGTGAACAAAATTTCATTTCTTTTCTCTTTCTTACGCTTTCTCACACTCTGACGTCTTCTCTCTCTCCCCTTCTCTCTCTCCCTCCTCTCTCTCTCTCTCTCTCTCTCTCTCCGTGCCGAACCAGCTATCCCTGGTCGTCCTCTTCATCTCCTACCTCGGTCCTTCTTCTTCTTTTCTCTCCGCTTCCTCTTCGCTTATCTTCTTCATTTTTATATTTTATTTTCAATTTTTCCAACAATTAATTATTTTCTTTAATAGTTTTCAAGAGATTAAATTACTGCTACACTTTTGTTACTGTTGTTGTTGATACGTCATATTTTCCTTGGATCCAATTAAAAATTTTGATTATGGTTTGAAATATAATTAGAAAGTTAAAAAAAAAGTTGTTTGTTGCTTAAAGGAGGTCCGAGGCGAATAAATAGTGTCTTGTTTTTTTCGCCTTATTTGGTCGGGTTGTGCTAGAAACTTCGATTGCAATTTCCCGAAGTCACAAAAACCTTCATGCCCTGCGGGAATTAACACTGTTTTCAACTTTGAATTCCCAAATATTTTATTTTCCCGCCATTTTCAAAAATTTTTGAAAGAGCAACATTGTGGCCGCTGGGGCCAACCGAGTCACGCCCATGAATTGCATACATATGGAGCATGCAACCAACATTGGCCGGGTTTTTCTTAACACGTTGGCGCACCTGGCAGTGGTGCAAGCCACAAGTTTCTGGGGAAAGAGGCAAGGAGCAGTAGCACCATTTCTTTTGATTCTTTACTCCGTACTTTTTATCATTCCGTCCAAATCCGTCAGGGACTTCGTGGTAGGAGTTTTTCCCTTAAGGCCTCCTTTAAGGCCAGAGTGAGTACTTAGTTGTTTTCTTATTCTTGATTTCAAGAATAAGAATAGACGATGGTGTAAAAGAGTGCGAACAGAACATACATGATCTGTTACATGCAGTCGTACTTATCTAACTATGGTTTACATTGTGAAATTACACATAAATAGGAACGCCGACAACGATAATAATAAGTTTATAATGAGTAAAGCGAAGAAAAATTCGAAGAAACTCCGACAGCTAAAGTTTTTGGAACTTGTCATGGTTGCGCGCCCAAAAACCACATGGCGAACTAAATTTTTGAGAAAAAAAGGGGGAGACAAAAATAGTAGCAGCCAAGCGATTCAATATCGACAAAGTCTTAAAATCTGAGAGAGCATTAAAATCTTAGCAGAAGAAGGAGAGCAATTGAACATATTCAGTTGTGCAGTATTGAGTGGTAGCTTTGTTCTTCAAGGCATATCGGATTTTGTTCTAGACTTTCCCTCTCTCTCTCACCCTCTCTCTCTCTCTCTCTCGATCTCCTTCTCCTTCTAACTGTAGAATGAGTTTATTTTTAATTTCCTAACACAACTCAGCTTGATATTAGATAAAATATAACAAGACTGAATTTCATGCAAAATTAGCCAATGAAAAAAAAACGCCATCATCCCAACTCTCGTCCGCCTCCTCCGGCGTCATCGCCCATCTTGAGGGGCAATATTTAAAAAAAAATTAAAATTCGCTCCTTTTTAAATGAGACTCAAGGGCGCTAGGTCATGTGAGTTAGAGAGAAAAGAATGGCCATGAAAAATTATAAAAGATTACGGTTGAATTTTGCGCTCATTTAATTCCAGACTATTGCTGCCCGGCGGTTTTGCATGCAGACAGTCGCATATATAACTTTACAGGGGTAGGAATGATAGTACGTTCAAAAGTAATAGGCGTCTGCATTATAAAAATGATGTGAAATGTGATTCTTTTCTTGATGATCTCTCGATCTTTGTTCATAATATGGGTAGATATAGTCTCAAGGGTGTCGACTAGGAAACCTCTGCAAAATTCAGAAGAAGCATGTGTATAACTGGATAGTAAAGAGCATAGAAAATTCAAAAGTGCAATCAATGTTATAGAAAAACAAGTTGGGATAATAATTTTAAAAAAGGAATAGAGACAGCAGAGTATGCTAAAAAAACAAATATGGATAAATAGAAGAAAATTAAAGCTATCACGCATTATTGCACAACTGAAACACTCTGCAAATGTTCATTTGTTGATCTCATTCTTCTGCTAATATTTTATGGCATAGTCGACATTAAATCGCCTGGCTCTACCTCTTTTTGTCTCCTTCTTAAAAAAAAAATTCCTATTGCCTTGCGCTTTTCTATACGCCCGGACGATAAAGCTCAAAAGCGATTTTAAAGTTTATCAAATCGACATGGGTTATGGGGTAAAGTTACTGAAATTTTCTGGAGAATACGAGTATAATACATTTCTGGTCCCTACTACTAGAGACCCATTGTGCTAGAATAAATCAGAATTTCAAGAACCATCGGCTGAATACATAAAGTCGGGCAAACTTTTTCAAATCGACACGGATTGTCTGGTAAAGTTACTGAAATTTTGCGGAGAATACGAGTATAATACATTTCTGGTCCCTACTACTAGAATCAAGCTGGTACGAGCCCATTGTGCTAGAATAAATCAGAATTTCAAGAACCATCGGCTGAATACATAACGTCGAGCAAAGTTTTTCAAATCGATGTGGGTTATGGTGTAAAGTTACTGAAATTTTGCGGAGAATACGAGTATCATACATTTCTGGTCCCTACTACTAGAATCAAGCCGGTACGAGCCCATTGTGCTAGAATAAATCAGAATTTCAAGAACCATCGGCTGAATACATAACGTCGAGCAAAGTTTTTCAAATCGACATGGGCTATGGGGTAAAGTCACTGAAATTTTGCAGAGAATACGAGTATAATACATTTCTGGTCCCTACTACTAGAATGAAGCGGGTATGAGCCCATTGTGCTAGAATAAATCAGAATTTCAAGAACCATTGGCTGAATACATAAAGTCGGGCAAACTTTTTCAAATCGACATGGGTTATGGGGTAAAGTTACTGAAATTTTCTGGAGAATACGAGTATAATACATTTCTGGTCCCTACTACTAGAATGAAGCGGGTATGAGCCCATTGTGCTAGAATAAATCAGAATTTCAAGAACCATTGGCTGAATACATAAAGTCGGGCAAACTTTTTCAAATCGACATGGGTTATGGGGTAAAGTTACTGAAATTTTGCGGAGAATACGAGTATCATACATTTCTGGTCCCTACTACTAGAATCAAGCCGGTACGAGCCCATTGTGCTAGAATAAATCAGAATTTCAAGAACCATCGGCTGAATACACAACGTCGAGCAAAGTTTTTCAAATCGATATGGGTTATGGTGTAAAGTTACTGAAATTTTGCGGAGAATACGAGTATCATACATTTCTGGTCCCTACTACTAGAATCAAGCCGGTACGAGCCCATTGTGCTAGAATAAATCAGAATTTCAAGAACCATCGGCTGAATACATAACGTCGAGCAAAGTTTTTCAAATCGACATGGGTTATGGGGTAAAGTTACTGAAATTTTCTGGAGAATACGAGTATAATAAATTTCTGGTCCTTACTACTATAATCAAGCCTGTACGAGCCCATTGTGCTAGAATAAATCAGAATTTCAAGAACCATCGGCTGAATACATAACGTCGAGCAAAGTTTTTCAAATCGACATGGGCTATGGGGTAATGTTACTGAAATTTTGCAGAGAATACGAGTATAATACATTTCTGGTCCCTACTACTAGAATGAAGCGGGTATGAGCCCATTGTGCTAGAATAAATCAGAATTTCAAGAACCATCGGCTGAATACATAAAGTCGGGCAAACTTTTTCAAATCGACATGGATTGTCTGGTAAAGTTACTGAAATTTTGCGGAGAATACGAGTATAATACATTTCAGATCCCTACTACTAGAATCAAACCGTACGACCACGCGCGGAAACCACAAAAATCCGGTTAAAATCACATCAAACTTGGGTATTCATCTGGGCCAAACGGGCCCAATGGGCCCATTTGTATGCAAGAAGCACATTTTGGAATGTGGGATGATTTATTGCGCCTCCCACAAAATTTAACCTAGATATTTTTTCGCGGCAACGTTGCTTCTTTTGCCATTGGATCAGAAGAAAATGTGAAACATCAACAACAACAAAAAAATGAGCAGTAATTCAAGCTCTTGGAAAACTCTAAAGTAAAAATAGGGAATTTTTAGAAGTATTAAATAAATTTAAAAAAAAAAACGTACCGTTTCGCACGTACTGACGAAGGAGCACACGCAGTTGAGGCGCGCCTGTTGCTGCATCGCATGTTGTTGTAGCACAAAAATATTTAATTAAGAAAACAAAATCATCATTTAAACATTCATTTCAATTAATAATTGACTACAGATCTTCTTGGCTCCATTTTATACTTTACATTCACAATTTTGTGCAATATTAATATTCCTTACTTGCTACGTACAGCATTAATTTTGTTTGCAGGTAAAAAAAAAAGTTATAAATATTCCTTTCTGCT
The DNA here is from genome assembly GCA_945643635.1 of Allodiplogaster sudhausi. Lineage (NCBI taxonomy): Eukaryota > Metazoa > Nematoda > Chromadorea > Rhabditida > Diplogasteridae > Allodiplogaster > Allodiplogaster sudhausi. Next base: position 1,901,995 of record CALZFC010000006.1, read on the forward strand.
AAAAACAGTATTATGCTTTGTGATATATTTTTGTTTACATAAGTTATATGTAGGTAGATGAAATATGAAACTGTGAATTTGAATTTTATTGATTTTTGTAGAGTTGAAATCAAAGGGATATCATAATTTGTTATAAATAAATAAAAAAATGCGCGCCGGTGGGTTACTCGCTTAACCATTCTAAACTGTAAAATCGTTCTAAAGCTAACAATCGTTCTAAAGCGTAATCGTCCATGCTTATAGAAGAGAAAAATGATACTCTCAGGCTGTTCCTTCCCGAGCAATGCCATGACTATGGCGAAAGAAGAGTACGAACAATGACACGTAGCACAACAGTCTTACTTGTTCATGCTTACATTGTAAATGATTGAGTTCATCGATCGAATGCAAAGACAAAATATTTTTCGTTTGTCAGCTTCTTTTATGTTCAGAATTATTTATTTTCGCTGGAAATGGAAAACATGTTTTTTTTAAGTTTAGCTTTGTATTGTTATAATAATTTTTGGCAGCTCTAATAGGTCGTTCATCACTCTGAATCTAAACTGTGCGCATTTCTCTAGTGATCCACCGCGATGCACCGGCGCGCATCTTTTTTTTTTCGAAAAACACATCTGTGGTGCTATTAATCTAGGAAGAAAACGGGGCGAAAGTTGAGCTCAACTTTTTAACAAAAAGATTGAGGGTGAACTCTGAAAATAGCGGATTAGTATGGAAAAGAAGAAAGATGGGCCCAACTTATTCCAAAAAGACCCCAACTTTAAAAAGCGTGCTCACCAGGGAACTGTCAGAAACCCTAAATTCCAAAAATTCTGATATTTTGCATATGGATAGGCCATCACATTGAATGGTTCGGAATGAAAAAATTAGGATCCGAATCTCTCTAGAAAAGTTTTTAGACCCATTTAAAGATGTGTGAAAATCTCATTCATCTGTGAGCTGCCACGTTAATAAACGTTTCAACTCTGAAAACATGAAAGATTGGCCCAGTGGGTAGCGCTTCCAGCTACAATTTTTCGATCGCAAGTTCAAAGCCCCTTCGGGCCAAAAACTTTTGCTAATTTTATAAAATGTTTTTGAGATAGTGGGGTTCTTTTCTGTACTTTATCACTTTCGATCGATGATTCATGATCGAAAAAGAGATAATATACAAAACAATCCTTCATGCAAACTTACATGCACTTACCTGCTGCCCAAACAATTTCTATTTTATTTTGTTATGTGCAGTTCACAAGTCTGTTTTCAAATAGAAAATCATAAAAAGTACAGAAAAGAACCCCACTACCTCAAAGACCTTTCATAAAATTAGCAAAAGTTTTTGGCCCAAATGGGTTTTGAACTTGCGATCCAAAAATTGTAGCTGGAAGCGCTACCCACACACAGAAAAATAAGTTATGCTCTTAATAAGTTATGCTAGCAAAGTAGCGTGGACAAGTTACGTGGAGCAAAACATGTCAAGTGTTTGCCCTCTACGACGTCGTCGAGTCAAAACGTAACTTTTTAGTGAACCCCTGTAAGATACGTGAGGCTATACTTAATATGAAGCAACACAAAATAAGTTATGCTCGACCGAATGGCTCCACTCCTCAAAGAAAGGCAAGATACGTGGAGCGTAACTTATCTGAATGAAAGAAGAGTTACGATCTCATCACGAAGTAGCGATCTCGTCCGATCTGGCAAGTTAGGCAACGTCGAGCGGCGACACTTACGGGTTCACGTTCACATGCGAGCAAAAGTGCTCGCAATAAGTTTTTGTGCACTTTTACATATTTACACATATGCACTTTTTCTTTTTTACATTATTTTGTTTTCGTGCAACATAATAAATGTACATTATTCCGTAAATTTTTTTTCAGCTGTTTCTCTACGATTGTAATTGTCTTGAAATAAAAGCGTCAGACAATCGCGTTTTAATCGCAACTTTTCTTTTTAGAGAATTGTTGAATAAAACTGATTCTGAAAAGCAATTTTTTTTTTAGAAATTTGCTCATCTGCATAAAAGAAAGTTACGTTGCCTCGGCCGTGAATTCGCTAGGGTGATTGCGAATGCACACCAGGCATCACACTATTAATGCGGTGCAAGCGGGCGAAAATATTTTTTCTCACTTGTTTGATTCTAATTAGTTTTCCAAGTGATTTGCTTTTCATTTTTCCTTAGTCCGTTATTAATTTTCTTGTTAAGGTTCCGGAGCGATCGGCGAAGAGGAACAAGTAGCGATTCGGGGCTGTTACCATCATAGTCGTGGATCAGGTACTAATTTTTTTAAACGTTTTTCTATCCGTACTAGCGGAATGTTTCTTCTCGCCTGTTTCTTTTAAATTTGATTTTTTTCGTTTTTATTAGCTCCTTCTTTGATCTTTTTAATTAATTTTTAAATGTTAATCATAAGTGTTGATTTCCGTTATAAGTCTCATCCGAAATTAACGAACAATTGAATACCATTATTCAGCGACGCATTCTACCAAAGCCGCAGCGTTCGTTAACGAATAAATATGTTCGTTTATTACAGACAATTTCATCCAGAGGCAGTGGAGATCAGGCGCTTTGCTCTCCATCTCTTCGAAGACTTTCCAACGGTGGATGTGGTTTGTCACTTTTTCTCTCCTTTCAAGTGACCAAGCTTTAGCTTTTAACTGCTTTAATTTCATTAAATTATGTTTCCCCTCTTTCTTGCACAGAGAACGTTTGTCGGTTCGAACAATGCAGCCGTGGAGATGCACGTCCGTCAGGTCCAGCAGAGAATGAAGCGGGACGGCCTTTATGCTCCACGAATCTACACCAGGGCGACCAAGTATCCCAAGAGTGTCGTGCCTGAGAGTCAAGCACAGCTTCAGGTTTATTTTTCAGTTATATAGTTGGTAAGGTTTTTTTCCAAGTATTTTGATTGCATTAAATTTATTACTTTACCAACAATTACAATAATTCTAATTACAATTGCTGGCTTAACACCATGAAAAATGGGATAGCCAATTAGGTCTAAGTTTAATCTAAATATGAAACATTCTTACCCGTATGCATTTCTATCTAAACCCATTGCAGGACCTTAACACGCTGGTCTACAAGTGCTCAACGCACGCCGCTCTGTTGCGCGCAACGAGGTTCGTAATAACTTTTGCCAATACAAAAAAAATATAGTTAAATGGTTACTTTAATAATGGACATTTTATAATCGTAAAAATGATCAATTGCTTTGTGTGTGTTAGATATGGTTGCATTACGGTATAAGCAGATCTCGTCAGTATTTTTCAAGTTATAATTAAATACAGAATAAGATTTCAAGATAGAAGAACTTATAGATAAAACGAGAAGCTAAATTTTGCTTGTTGTATGATAGTATTTAGATAATCGATGACTTCACTGCGTCATGCTCCTCGGCGTCTGCCTTCTGTGAAAAGTGGAAGACGAGCTTTGAGCCATCGATCATGTCCTTTGCTGAGCGCGAGTTAGCGGAACAGCAGTACAAGGAGGCAGAACAGTGCAACACTCTTGCTGAAACTCATGGTTATTACCATTTACGTTCATTTTGGAATTAAGTTTGTTTCTTATCTTTGGTTTTCCAACTATGTATCATCAAAAAATGCCCACGGGCCATTCAATTTGGGTTAAGATTTTTGGTATTCGCCTTGCTGCAAAGTTAGCTCTGCGTATACCGTATCTAGAACGTCGAATACCGTAATCTCCCCATGTATTATAGACGGTTCCTCTCTCCTCGCTTTGCTCTGCCTCCTTCAACTCTTTTCGAAGGCAAAGTATCGACAGCTCAGCCGCTCGACACTAATCTTCGTGCAATTCGAGGTATCTTTCCCTTTAATATCATTTAATATTTATTTCTTTTTTGTTTATTCTAGAAGTTTTGATCATAATTTAATCTTTTTTTATTTTATTTTTTTTTGCCTAGGATGAGCACACTGCCTCGGGAGTCATGTCTCGCCTAGCGTCTTCTGGCATAACTCAACCCGTGCTGGTGGCGTATGGCCACTGCAACCGAGACTTCGCGGTCATCATCGAGAATGTCGATGTTACGGTACGGAAAGTCACAATTTTATTCGGGGGATAGGAGAGAGAACATGTGTGCGGAGAAGAAAGAGAGAGAGAGAGAGAGAGAGAGAGAGAGAGAGAGAGAAAACGTGGGAGAGCAAGAGAGAGGGGTAAGCGAAATCAAGTGAGTGAGAGAGAGAGAAAGCGTGGGAGAGCAAGAGAGAGGGGAAGCGAAATCAAGTGAGAGAGAGAGAGAGAGAGAGAAAGCGTGGGAGAGCAAGAGAGAGGGGGAAGCGAAATCAAGTGAGAGAGAAAGAGAGAGAGAGAGAGAGAGAGAGAGAGAGAGATAGTACTGTCAAAACAGACTGGCTTCAGGTGGAAAGCAAATGCAAGAAAAGATATTTTTCTTTCATTTTATTGTATCGAACAAGGCTCTTTTCAAGGTTCGTGGTGGTTTAGTACAAGGACTTCTGACTCTCTTCGCTTCATACTGGCAGTTCAACCTCAAGTTTCCGGCTCCGGTTGCCCCGGCACTCGGACTCCTCTCGCACATGGTTGGAGTCACCAGCAACAACACGCTGACGAATGATGCTGCGAGAATCTTCAGGGAGCTCAATTTGGAGTAGTGAGCCATTCTTTTTCAAGATTAGATTTATTCTGGTAGATTACTTTGAATATTCTGTGCGATTTATACCTTTTTGTTTTTATTTGGTTGCTAATTAGTATACTCAATTTTTCTTGTGTGCCTCCAATAATTTTACCTTGTCAGTTCTTGTCAGCGCGGGGTGGTGGTTCGGTGCCGGTCGGGCGAATATACATACAAATAATATACATAAAATTCATTTTGTCCGTAATTCTAACCGCCTGGCTGGCGCAATGGGAACGTAACTTTTTTGCATCGGCAAATAAGTTACGTCCCACGTATCTTGTGGGCCTGCGCACCTTTCTAGAGGGATTCGGATCCTAATTTTTTCATTCCGAACCATCCAATGTGATGGCCTATCCATATGCAAAATATCAGAATTTTTGGAATTTAGGGTTTCTGAAAGTTCCCTGGTCAGCCAAAAGTGGCTTGGGTGGGGGGTGGGGGGGGGGGGGGTGCGCGGGGTGGTGGTTCGGTGCCGGTCGGGCGAATATACATACAAATAATATACATAAAATTCATTTTGTCCGTAATTCTAACCGCCTGGCTGGCGCAATGGGAACGTAACTTTTTTGCATCGGCAAATAAGTTACGTCCCACGTATCTTGTGGGCCTGCGCACCTTTCTAGAGGGATTCGGATCCTAATTTTTCATTCCGAACCATCCAATGTGATGGCCTATCCATATGCAAAATATCAGAATTTTTGGAATTTAGGGTTTCTGAAAGTTCCCTGGTCAGCCAAAAGTGGCTTGGGTGTGGGGTGGGGGGGGGGGGGGGTGCGCGGGGTGGTGGTTCGGTGCCGGTCGGGCGAATATACATACAAATAATATACATAAAATTCATTTTGTCCGTAATTCTAACCGCCTGGCTGGCGCAATGGGAACGTAACTTTTTTGCATCGGCAAATAAGTTACGTCCCACGTATCTTGTGGGCCTGCGCACCTTTCTAGAGGGATTCGGATCCTATTTTTTTCATTCCGAACCATCCAATGTGATGGCCTATCCATATGCAAAATATCAGAATTTTTGGAATTTAGGGTTTCTGAAAGTTCCCTGGTCAGCCAAAAAGTGGCTTGGGTGGGGGGTGGGGGGGGGGGGTGCGCGGGGTGGTGGTTCGGTGCCGGTCGGGCGAATATACATACAAATAATATACATAAAATTCATTTTGTCCGTAATTCTAACCGCCTGGCTGGCGCAATGGGAACGTAACTTTTTTGCATCGGCAAATAAGTTACGTCCCACGTATCTTGTGGGCCTGCGCACCTTTCTAGAGGGATTCGGATCCTAATTTTTTCATTCCGAACCATCCAATGTGATGGCCTATCCATATGCAAAATATCAGAATTTTTGGAATTTAGGGTTTCTGAAAGTTCCCTGGTCAGCCAAAAAGTGGTCAACATAATGGTCAACTCTTTTTCTAACAGCAAGAGTGTGGAAGACGAGAGAGGGAAAAGGAAGCTATAAATCATTGCTCTGTTTGGTCTCTCATTTTTGTGTACTCTCTCGCCGAAAAAAAAAAGGTTGACCTCAAAGAGTCGAGCTCAGCTTTCTTTCTTCCTAGATTAATAGCACCACTGGTCAGATACCACCAAGTGAAAACGAGTCTTTCGACCAGATTCAAAAGAATGTTGGATAAATGAATACATTATTATCTGCAAAGGAATTGGAAGATGTTTATTTACGTTAATACCGTATTTTCTCTATTAGTGCCCTCGGAGCACTATTTTACATTTAAAAAATAGTTTAGAGGTGGATTAAGCGTCTGACTGAAAATCTTATGTCGTGAGTTCAATTCCTCGACATATTTTTTTTTTTGATATTTAATCTTTTCTGTTATTCTATCTTTATTTAAGAAATGGAGTACAATCTTCGACTAACGAGTAACGCAAGTTTGCATTGCTACGTGATGTACGTTACATGCGTTATTTAGTAGCCAAACCAGCCCCCCCCTCCCCGTTCCACTTTGAAATCACTTCAACACCATCGGCAGTTGTGCAATTTTCCGCCAAACAAGCCAGAGATGGTGGAAAGGGCTGATGGTGAGAGCAGGATTGAGAAGAGGGAATCAGAGACGAGCGAAGGGAGTATAATCTTTTTTCTTGTGGATCCTCCTCTTCATAACCAACTATAGTTGCATCTGTCATTCTAACGTACGTAAGCGTTCACACATTATTCAATAGCCAAGGTCTCATTTATTTAGGAAAGCCAAAACGCTTACAAACAAAACACAAGGGAAGAAGGTGAAATGTCTGACATGATAAATGATGGAAAGCACTAAACCGAATCCGACGTGATGCTTTTGAGGAAGAACACATTTGTTTTAGCAATAAAAAGTGAGATCTGAAACTTCTTTCTCAATAAATTTCACTACCATCCTCGTCATTCACGTTTTCGATCCAATCATCGGCGACCTTTTCATCTTCTTCCACCTCTCTCTCCACGTCATTCTCTTCGTCCATCACCTCCACCTTTAAAGAAGAAAAAAATGAAATCGCAATTTTCAACAGATGGATTTTTTGTGTAAACGTTTTCTTTTTAAATATCATAGATCAAAAATTAATTTCTCTTTGAATCAACGAAATTAAAATGAGACAAACTTTCACCCTTGACTGAGGCGTGGCAGGCGAAAGAAGGCATCGCCATAAAAACCGGTCCGAATCGAGAAGGCTAAAGAATCCTAGTCAGAACGTTCCACCTTATGGTCAGACAGAAACGGGGTTTTCATTTTTTTAATCTTTATTTCCTGTAGAATAAAATTTTTGAAACATAATGCGAAGCAAAGCACTAACTCGTTAATGGAGGGTGCTGGCTGGCTTGCGGTAGCCACCATCAACGTGTTGAGAAGGGTCGACAGAGAGCGAGTGGTCCGCTTCGTTAGCCTAGATTACGAAGAACATATTGTGCCTCCAATAATTTTACCTTGTCAGTTCTCCTTAATCTAATGGTTGTACCAAATCTTGTGACTTTTCCTGAATCCAATTCATCATTCGGGGGTTAGTCGGCGAACTAAGGACTACGCAAATGACAAGAGGGAGGAGAATGAATAAAGTCTAATATTTTCTCACAGCGCGGCATCGGCTGAGGAGGCGGCGGAAGCCGGAACGACAGCATATCTCCGCTGCATGGCGTGCAGCGTAGGAAGCGTAGAGCGTCTCGCGCGCCACCACTGCCGTGGGCAGGAGAGCGCGCGAGGGCGCGACCTCGCGCACTGCGCACGGTACTCCGACAGCTCGATCTGAAATGGAGGAGACAGAAATATCACCTGTCTCGTGGGTAGCATCTCATCTCACTCTCACAATTTTTGTGAGAGTGAGATGAGACTTTGTGAACATAACCTATGAATAGTTAATTTAAAAAAGAACATGTACACAGACGCACGTCTCACAGAAATAAAGACGTCACAAATAAGGACAACTGTCACCGATGAAAGTGACCCTAAGAGGCGACTCCGTCGATGTTGGCAGATAGCCGCTCCTGCCAGTGGAGAGAATATTCCAAATGGAGGAGGAGGTAGAAGATGAAGAAGAAGAAGACTGAAGGCCACAGTGGCCGGCGACGACGCAATCGTCCACCTTCTGCTTCACAATCGCCTTGCCAGACGAACTCTTCACTTTCTTCTCTCCTTAAAGGTAGAGAATTAGCTACGGCAGGTCACAGTCGCCCTCCTATTTCACATGCTTTCTCGACCGAGCGACAGGCAACTTTATGAGCGCGCGCATTCAATCTGCTTCTCTAGCGCTACTGTATACTTATTCGCCGGATACTTCCTTTAAAAAGAATTAAACCAGGTTGTCTTCTCTCGGAATTTTTAATGCACATAATTGTTACACTAAACTAGCGAATTTTCAAACTAGTTTGAAGAAATTAATGAAAAAAATTTCATGATTATCCTGAAGTGAAGAAATACAAGAGTAGTATTCCAGCAAACTTGCAGAATTCCTCAACAATGTCCTCCCACTCCATGGCAGGCAGCACAAGCTCAAGGAAAGCAAAGCGAGGGTCGAGGAGAAGAGCCCGTCGAAAGAATGGACAGGAGAGAAGCTTAGCAGCAACCGCTTCCTGACGAGACGAGACGAGAGAGTACAGACGTCGTTCGCCCTCCTCCCTCCTTCGTCCCTCAGTCGCGGAAGCCAATCTGAAACAGAGTTTTGAAGCTTGGGATAGAAAAAGAGAATGTTTCGCAGTTTCATATTTTATTTTTAGTTCTTCCAAAGAATATTTAAATCATTTACCTGTCAAACGCTTGCTGAGCAACAATGTGTGCCGCAAGAATCGTTGAGGCTTGAGCACGGCTGTCACAAAGCTGGAATTCGTTCCCTTTCAGGTATGTAACCATGAATCTATTCAAATAAAGGTAGTCGAAAAGATTCAAAACAAATGCTGAATATTTTTACTGTAAGATCTCTTTGATGGAAAAAGGTAAAATTGCGATGAGTGAAAAGAGAATAAATGTGAACGTTGTTTTCTCGAACCGATCGAACGAGTTCATCAAAGGGCGCGAGAAGAGCGGGAGCGGCGCGACGCAACTGGGGATCTTCCTCGATGAGAGGGACAAGACCCGACAGCTGCTGACTCAGCAGACTCGTCCCGCACTCGCATCTCAAGGGATGACTCACTTCTACTTCTCTGCTTTCAAGGCAAACATATAAGACAGTGTGAATTTAAAAAAATTGGTTTCTTTCTCAATTTTTGAGTAAGCTACTATTTTTGCCACTGATTTAGAACATTCCACTGTGGATTTAGAATACTCCATTGTTTGCCATTATTGACGATCGTAAAAATTGCCAGATCAGCGCTTTGACAATTTTTACGATCGTCAAAAATGGCAAAGAGTGGAACATTCTAATTCCGTGCCTAAAATAACAGCTTATTCGAAAATTGCAGAAAAAACCAAATTTTTGAATTCACACTGTCTTATATGTATGTACATACATGACTAAATACATGTATAATCACTATCAACGAAGCACAGCCAAGTTACTTGGTGATGAGCGTGCTAATTAAAGGAGGTATCCGGGGAATAATTAACCTAAGTTTTTTTCTATATGAACATATTCATCTTAACGTAAAACATGTTTCCAGAAAGTTTGAGCGATTTTCTTCCATTACATTCTGATTGTGAGAAATAGTGACGTGAAAACTGGCGGGTAGAGAATTAGCTACGATAGGTCGGAGCCACCCTCCAATTTCACATGCTCTCTCGACAGAGCGACAGGCAACTTTTTGAGCGCGCGCATTCAAACGCGTTCTTTAGCGCTACTGTAGAATTATTTGCCGGATAGTTCCTTTAAGCAAGAGCAACATTTATGTACCTTTCAATGCCCGCATAGGAAAAGGCGGCATTAGTGAAGTTTGAGACAATGCAGACAATCTGAAATAGACAATGCAGACAATCTGAAATAGACAATGCAGACAATCTGAAATAAACAATGCAGACAATCTGAATTAAACAATGCAGACAATCTGAAATAGCCCTGGGAAATAAAGCATAGGGAAACACATTAAGCAATGGTTTATCAATTAATGTGTCTCATGAAATCTTCCATCTGCAATGGGCCCCAATGCGTAAACAAAAGCCAACCTTTTTTTGAATGCCGTATACCATGCAACAGTCTTCGATCATCTCTTTGATGGATAACCTAGACGCAAAATCTGTCTACGACATAATTTCTTACAATTAGTCGCTTAATAACAAAACGAGAAAATTGTTAATATATATATATATATATATATATATATATATTAATACATTTTATTTATCTAAATGGGATGAATAACCGAATATAAACTTCAATCAGCACCCACCCTTCGTCGCATATCTGGGTCAGGTCAAGCAGGAATGAAGCACATTCTGCGTCATCGCTGGGGCCGGTGAAGAAGTGAACCGAGAGTGTCGCAATCGATGCCTCGTCAAAAGCCGAGGCCGGCCAATAGTCCACCGAGAGCGCCACTTCTTCCGCGCGCGCAAGGCGATAAGAGAGCTAAGAATACAATACTTTTTTATTCTTTATTCTCATACAAGATCTTACTTAATGAGATACAATTGCAATGGCTCACGCTCTTATATGCAATGCCATAGATAGATATACAAATCAATGTAGATCTGTGTAAATCGGAAAAAAAATAATAAAAAAAGATGTAAAATCTAAACCTATACGCAAATATGATACATCCTGGAGACATGGTAAAATTGTAGATGGTGATAAAAAGTATGTAGTAGATTCTGGCCAATAAATTAGGGAATGAAAAAAAAATTAGAATACTGTTCGAAAAAGAAGTCTTATTGTTTGCTGCCAAATGAAGATGTTTGTTGATACACCTTGTCTCATTGTTCGGCAGCCATGGCGGCGGTGAAGCGAGTGACGCGTTCCTTGGACGGCAGCACGTAGGATGGCGAGAGCTCGCCGCAGAAGGCTTTGAAGTGGGGCGAAGACACAAAAAAGTCCGCCGGCAACCCAGACACGGCGATGAGAGACACCAGCTGACGGTCGGCGCTTGCCCACGGACGGTGCGTCAAGGCTGAACTCGAATCATATTCTTCGTTGCATTCATCGCTCACATGCAATGACGCATGCGGTTTCGGCCAGTGAATTAGCGCCCACTCGATTTGCACTTATATTAATCGTGAGAAGAGGTGGGAATGGGCCCAAAATAAATAAAAAATTTAGCCAGCCCGGCCCTTCGGGCCCTAAGTCTCGACCCGGCCTGGCCTGATGCACAGTTCGTTGTTTCATGGTGTACGAAAAAATTATGCGGTGTTCTAATCATATGTCAGAAAATAAAGACCGTTTGATTCCGTGCAGACACGATTGTTCCGAAACAGATATGGCACGCTCACCACCTAATCCTCGTGATGACAGAGCGATAAGAGACAACCGACCAGAAGACTCGCGCGGAGGTGCACTGGGCCCGGGACGAGCAGCAGCCGAGTGCGAGGAGGACAGCGGCTGATCGTCGCCGTAGAGTGCCTCTGGATGGTGCGATTTGACATGACGGAGCAGATGTGAGGTGGCGAAACCGTTGAGATGCTTGAACTTCTTCGGGCAGAAGTGGCAGACCGCGGAGACTCCGCGAAGCATGAAGAACCGCCACACGATTGAGCCTCTTAAGCGTCTCCCGTGCTGCTCTTCCATTCTGGCAACACTGATATAAATGAAAGAGTCTACATCAATTTAGATGGACAATCAATCTACTGGCTATTCTTTGAGCTTATGAACAATAAAATATCCAAGCTTCGTTCAAAGAAGCTTAGCTCGCAAGCAATCGTAGAATGCATCTGAACAGGAAGTGAAAGAATGCGAGAGGAAGAGAGGTGGCAAAAGAGAAAGAGACACAGAACAGAGAAAGAGAGTGTGTTGGAGAGAGCGTGCAGATGAGCAGAGAGCCAGAGGCACTGAGTATTTGGCCGAAATTTCAGTGATCTTTGGTCGAATGATTTTTTGTACAATGTCAAATATCTAAATGATTTTTTTAATCCAATAATTTTCATAAAAATGATGTTTGGTCAAGTGGGTTAATGAACTTCATTATTTTCTATCGATGTTTACTTGTATTTGTATACGTCTCTGCATAAAATTAAAAGAATAATAAAGTCTGGTATGCATAACATGTACAGCAAGTGAGCGAAGACAGAGGAGCGATGATGTACTCTTAAGTGTACATGGATAGCATAAAAATTTATGTTGACCTTGGAGAGAGGGCAAAAAAACGATGTTGTGCTTCTGGCAAGAGGGCATAGGTGTAGCAGGTCGATGTGCAAAATGAGTGTGAAGCGGACCATTTAGAGATGATTGGAGAAATAAAGACAAACATTTAAACTAGAGCATGATATATTGAGAGGGTTGCAAGAAACAGAGGTAATTTCTGCTTCTCTACCTCTCTATGTCGTCCATGGGACGCGTTTCATCGAACCATTCAGTGTGTCTCCCTGCAGTACATGCTCATGTGGACTCCCAACATCCCCCAGAAACCAACGGCCCTCTTAAGGGCTAGAGGAAATCCTCTCGTTCCCTACTCTGCTTCTTCATCCTTGTCTTCGTCTTCTCCATCGTCTTCCCCTTCGTCTTCTCCTTCAATAAACTAATATTTTTGAAAATTTACTAATATGTGTAAAAATAGATATATTTCTCCTCAAAGATCTCTTCCTTCTTCTCCAACTGTCGAAACTTTTTATATTTACTTCCATAACAACGAAGAACAAGCCGTTTTTTGTCATCATTAGAAAAAATAACCACTGTCTTTCCTACAAAATTAGCCAATGAAAACCACATGTCAGGTACAGAAAAAAATGTCTTCGTTCTAGGCAATAATAACAAACTCTTTGTTTCTCTCTCTCCCTCTCCCTCTCTCTCTCTCTCTTCCTCTCTCTATCGCTCTCTCTCTCTGTGATATTATTTATAAACAGTTATTTATTTCATACATATATTGATTCGCTTCTAGAAGAGATATTAATTTGCAGTGTATTCTCTTCTACTTTTTGCGCCATGATGACTTTTATGAGGCTTCTTTTTCCATCTACTATAAAAGGCTCTCCAAGACGCTTTTGAATTTATTGAGGACGTACGAGTAAATTTAAAACAATTTGAAAAAAGGATGCCATCGACCAAACGAGGTATGGTCGCATTGAATTTCAAAGATTCCTTGAGTGAATCAGAAAATCACCAGGCCTTCGATAGTGTTAAATGTATCCGAATATAAAGTACTTGGAAAGGACATTGGAAACACAAGTTTCATAACATTCATATACGCAGAGAATTAGAAGATCATGATAATTAGTAACGAGAAAAGGAAATCTCTATGCGGAGGTAAATGCCAAAAGAACTTTTTGAAATTTGCCATGGTCGCGCGCCCTGAAACCGCATGGCGGTCTTTATTCTTATTTTAGGAAAAAAGAAAGGGCGAATTTAAGTTTTCCAAGAATTTCTTAAAATTGTTGTAGGGCTCTCATCGTCAGAGTGCTGCTACTCTCGATTTCAACAATAAGAACTGTATATTAAAAAATATTTGAGTAACGCTTATAATCATAAGCAAATAAATATCATCAGTATGAGCAGGTGATTTTCAGTGTTCCAAGAATCACTTATATCAATCATTAGCACGGGTTGCTGCGGTGTGTGCTCAGGAAGGAATCTTAGCCTGAGAGTAACATTTTCTCTTCTTTGGATGGATAAATGCGCTAACTCTATCATTACTCATGAAAGTAATTAACTAGAAATTAAAGTAAGTATAAGCGAAATGTAAGGAAATCAAAGTAAATGTAATTCTTGCAACGTAATAAAGATCTGATTTCTCTGAAATCCACCTTAGACAATTGTCCCTGTTAATAATAAACGAACAGAAGAAAAAGTTGACGAATTGATTCGGTTCTCGGCTCGAAAAATTAAGAATATACTAGAGAAAGAAACAAGGAGAGAGAGAGAGGGATGGAAAGGGGAAAGCCTACAGCAATATCCGGGATGGATGGACGAACACTGAATCGCTATCACGCAGAACTGCACAATTAATACTGTGACCGAATAACTTTAGAACTGTTCAGTCGACCTTCTTCTTATGCTAATTGTAAGAATGTAATGCTTCCTCCAATTTGAAGGCTTCGTCGATATTGAGCTATTTGAACCGAGAGAAAGAGAGAGAAGGCGGAGAAAAAAAGGGTGAGAGATACAGAGAGATAAGGACAGGGAGAGAAAGAGAGAGAGAGAGAGAGAGAGAGAGAGAGAGAGATGGAGGGAAAGGGGGGATGTGACGGAGTGAGAGAGAAAAGAGAGTGAGGAGATCGAGAGAAGGATGCAGCGAGAGAGAGAGAGCGCGAGGAGAGAGGACGCGAGACAGAGTGTGAGAAAGCGAAAGAAAAAAAAAGAAAATATTTTGTGCATTGGATAGGAAATAGCGAAAGTAACTTATTTAGTTGCTGTTATTATTGCATATAATGAAGAAAAAATGGTGTATCTGACATGTGGTTTTCATTGGTTAATTTGGTATGAAATTCAGTCGTGTTTTTTCTCTAATGCTGGGAGGCATTGTTCGGATAGTAAATATATAAAAAAAACTTACATACGAGCAAAATACAGTATTATTATTTCTTACTTGCTAAATACAGTATTAACACTTGTTTTGTGATGATCGCTATCTTTGCTAACGATATATGTAAATGAAATATGAAACAATAAATTTTAAATTTACTTATTTTTGTAGAGTTGATATAAAAAGGTCATATTTCGAAAAAAGATGCGCACCGGTGGATCATTCGGGCTTGCGTTAGAAATGGGCACAGTTTAGATGCGGAGTGATGAGTAGAAGTGAATGATCGTTATAACAACGCAAAAGCTGTTGAGTGACATGCCTAATTATTAAAAAAAAATATTTCCCCTTCACACAAACATCAATAATTCTAGTCATAAAGCACGCTAACAGGCAGGACGGCTATTTCGTCTCGCCATCAGGCCTCGACATCATCACAACTGCCGCCCATCTTGAAGGATAAAAATACATAATTAAAACTAAATTGGCGCCTTTTTGATTGAGACGCCAGGGCGAGAGCCCACAGCTGATTTAGAGAGGAAACAATGGTCAAGAAAATGGAAATCTCTGTTACGGTTGCTTTTCGTAGTACTTCGTAAATTTCGCGACTATTCCCATCCCCTTGTTTTCAGCCAGAGCACAATTGAATAAGTATTTTTATTGCCACCCTTAAAATCGCTTGTTCGGGTGACATTGGTGAATTTTTCGTTGATTTCTCGATCTTTTCCTGAATATATTTCAAGGGAGTAGACAAAAATATTATGAAAAATTTATCTGAAGAAAGAAGAAAAAAGAATTCTTCTTCTTTTCTTTTGGAAGATGACTTTTAAACAGTGTCTGCGATAGTGATCGAAAAATGCCTTATATTTAATCTGTTTATATGAAGATGAAAGAAGATGAAAAACGCTCTTTGCATATTCTCCGATCATTATGCTCTTTGCATATCTTCCGATCATTATGCTCTTTGCATATTCTCCGATCATTATGCTCTTTGCATATCCTCCGATCATTATGCTCCTTGCATATTCTCCAATCATAATGCTCTTTGCATATTCTCCGATCATTATGCTCTTTGCATATCCTCCGATCATTATGCTCTTTGCATATCCTCCGATCATTATGCTCTTTGCATATTCTCCGATCATTATGCTCTTTGCATATCCTCCGATCATTATGCTCTTTGCATATCCTCCGATCATTATGCTCTTTGCATATCCTCCGATCATTATGCTCTTTGCATATCCTCCGATCATTATGCTCTTTGCATATTCTCCGATCATTATGCTCTTTGCATATCCTCCGTTCATTATGCTCTTTGAATATCCTCCGATCATTATGCTCTTTGCATATCCTCCGATCATTATGCTCTTTGCATATTCTCCGATCATTATGCTCTTTGCATATCCTCCGATCATTATGCTCTTTGCATATCCTCCGATCATTATGCTCTTTGCATATCCTCCGATCATTATGCTCTTTGCATATCCTCCGATCATTATGCTCCTTGCATATTCTCCAATCATAATGCTCTTTGCATATTCTCCGATCATTATGCTCTTTGCATATCCTCCGATCATTATGCTCTTTGCATATCCTCCGATCATTATGCTCTTTGCATATTCTCCGATCATTATGCTCTTTGCATATCCTCCGATCATTATGCTCTTTGCATATCCTCCGATCATTATGCTCTTTGCATATTCTCCGATCATTATGCTCTTTGCATATCCTCCGTTCATTATGCTCTTTGAATATCCTCCGATCATTATGCTCTTTGCATATCCTCCGATCATTATGCTCTTTGCATATTCTCCGATCATTATGCTCATTGCATATCCTCCGATCATTATGCTCTTTGCACGTTCTCCGATCATTATGCTCTTTGAATATCCTCCGATCATTATGCTCTTTGCATATCCTCCGATCATTATGCTCTTTGCATATCCTCCGATCATTATGCTCTTTGCATATTCTCCGATCATTATGCTCATTGCATATCCTCCGATCATTATGCTCTTTGCACGTTCTCCGATCATTATGCTCTTTGAATATCCTCTGATCATTATGCTCTTTGCATATCCTCCGATCATTATGCTCTTTGCATATTCTCCGATCATTATGCTCATTGCATATCCTCCGATCATTATGCTCTTTGCACGTTCTCCGATCATTATGCTCCTTGCATATTCTCCAATCATAATGCTCTTTGCATATTCTCCGATCATTATGCTCTTTGCATGTTCTCCGATCATTATGCTCTTTGCATATCCTCCGAGCATTATGCTCATTGCATATCCTCCGATAATTATGCTCTTTGCACATTCTCCGATCATTATGCTCTTTGCATATCCTCCGATCATTATGCTCTTTGCATATTCTCCGATCATTATACTCTTTGCATATCCTCCGATGATTATGCTCTTTGCATATCCTCCGATCATTATGCTCTTTGCATATCCTCCGATCATTATGCTCTTTGCATATCCTCCGATCATTATGCTCTTTGCATATCCTCCGATCATTATGCTCATTGCATATCCTCCGATCATTATGCTCTTTGCATATCCTCCGTTCATTATGCTCTTTGAATATCCTCCGATCATTATGCTCTTTGCCTATTCTCCGATCATTATGCTCTTTGCATATCCCCCGATCATTATGCTCTTTGCATAACCTCCGATCATTATGCTCTTTGCATATCCTCCGATCATTATGCTCTTTGCATATCCTCCGATCATTATGCTCTTTGCCTATTCTCCGATCATTATGCTCTTTGCATATCCCCCGATCATTATGCTCTTTGCATAACCTCCGATCATTATGCTCTTTGCATATCCTCCGATCATTATGCTCTTTGCATAACCTCCGATCATTATGCTCTTTGAATATCCTCTGATCATTATGCTCTTTGCATATCCTCCGATCATTATGCTCTTTGCATATTCTCCGATCATTATGCTCATTGCATATCCTCCGATCATTATGCTCTTTGCACGTTCTCCGATCATTATGCTCTTTGCATATCCTCCGATGATTATGCTCTTTGCATATCCTCCGATGATTATGCTCTTTGCACATTCTCCGATCATTATGCTCTTTGCATATCCTCCGATCATTATGCTCTTTGCATATCCTCCGATCATTATGCTCTTTGCATATTCTCCGATCATTATGCTCTTTGCATATCCCCCGATCATTATGCTCTTTGCATATCCTCCGATGATTATGCTCTTTGCATATCCTCCGATGATTATGCTCTTTGCACATTCTCCGATCATTATGCTCTTTGCATATCCTCCGATCATTATGCTCTTTGCATATCCTCCGATCATTATGCTCTTTGCATATTCTCCGATCATTATGCTCTTTGCATATCCTCCGATGATTATGCTCTTTGCATATCCTCCGATCATTATGCTCTTTGCATATCCTCCGATCATTATGCTCTTTGCATATCCTCCGATCATTATGCTCATTGCATATCCTCCGATCATTATGCTCCTTGCATATTCTCCGATCATTATGCTCTTTGCATATCCTCCGATCATTATGCTCTTTGCATATCCTCCGATCATTATGCTCTTTGCCTATTCTCCGATCATTATGCTCTTTGCATATCCCCCGATCATTATGCTCTTTGCATAACCTCCGATCATTATGCTCTTTGCATATCCTCCGATCATTACGCTCTTGATACCATCGCTATACCATCGTTATACCATCGTTATACTATCGTGATACCATCGTTATACCATCGTAATACCATCGTTATACCATCGTTATAATATCGACTTCGTAGTTGGACTTCGTAGTTGGACTTCCTAGTTGGACTTCGTAGTTGGACTTCGCATTTGGACTTCCTAGTTGGACTTCTTAGTTGGACTTCTTAGTTGGACTTCGTAGTTGGTCTTCCTAGTTGGACTTCGTAGTTGGACTTCGTAGTTGGACTTCGTAGCTGGACTTCCTAGTTGGACTTCGTAGTTGGACTTGTAGTTGGACTTCGTAGTTGGACTTCGTAGTTGGACTTCGTAGTTGGACTTCCTAGTTGGACTTCGTAGTTGGACTTCGCGAAATCCGAGAGCATTAAATTTTTAGCAGAAGAAAAAAAAGGATAATGTAGTAATGCATCCCAGATAATGTAGTACTCTCTCTCTCTCTCTCTATCTCTCCTCTCTCACTCTCTCTCTCTCTCTTCTAGCCGAGATGATTATTGAGTTCAAAACCGTAAAACATTTCATATTTTTTTTTCTAGATGAGATAGAGATGAAACCCTGGAAGAATCGATATGTGGTCGCATTCAAGGTTCTATATTACATGGCCCCATCATAAAATCACCGGGCCTTCTCTAAAGTTCAATTCCGAAGAGAAAGCAAATGATGAAACGAATCACGTTTCAAAGCATGAATAAATCAAGACTATTAGAAGCAACCCAGCTGCCCTGTTCGTAAAAACTCTGTCTCTAACCTCTCTCTCTCTCTATCTCCCACTCTCTCTCTCTCTCTGTACCTCTAGATCTCCATGCCTTCTCCCGCTCTCTCTTTAATTCTCGCTTTAATTCGCGCACAGCTCTGCTCCTTTAAGCCAGATTCAGGCAAGACTGAGCACGGCCTCATTTTCTTATCCATCTTTTTACTTAACTCGATTGGCCTTAAATTTCTGTTTCTTACATTACTTGCTTATTTTTTCTTAAACATTATTTACTCGTCGAGGCAAATTTATTTCCATACTTTCTTATACCTAACAATAATCTTGTGAAGTTTACAGAATTTTTTACTCGACCCCCTTGAAACTTCTTCTCTTCTCGCCATGTAATGTACATAGACAACGATCGCGAAAGCAATATTGATATTACAACTATTTTAATAAACGTATTTTTATATAGTTGTAACATTTCAACACGGATCCAATACGTAACGTTTTCATGCACTGCAATAAACTTATTTATGCCGCTGTCTGAGGGCAAAAACCGCGAGAGAGAGGGAGAGAGAAAAAGAAGTGGGACGAAATATCGTTGATAATAAGACCCGGTGGTTTAGGTACCATTTGACAGTATAATAAAAGGATGATTTTCGAGGCCACGATTCTTCCATGCTTTTTTGTTCCAACAATACTTTCATAAAATGATTATTTGCCACGGTAGAAATTTTTTAAAAACAATTGCAAGGTTGAAGAATATTAATTGACAAGAAAACATCTTCCATACGCTGCATTTGCTGTTGTTATTCCTTGGCCTGCCGACTGAATCAGCAAAAGATTTGAAGAAAAATCGTGGGGAAAAATTTCAAATCAGTTAACCCATCCACCAATTTCTCAAATATGGTGAAGAAGGATGAAAGTGACGTTTTCTCGTCTATGCGTTTGGACGATTTTATGCTTTAGTTCCGTCCGTCCTTTAGTTCAGTTCCTTCATCCCGGATGTTGTTGTAGACTTACTCTCTTTCCCTTTCTCTCTCCTTATCTCTCTCTCTCTCTCTCTCTCTCTCTCTCTCTCTCTCTCATAGAATACGAATACGTAAAATATGGATATGGAGAATACGAACGCGGCTTCATCCTTCTCGCAAGCCCCGATAACATCTCACATCAAGGCGCCTTCAGGTCCTCTTCTTTGTCGTCTCTCATAAAACAACATGATAAGCGGCGTTTTATGAGTAAGGCCGTAGCCGTGCTGAACTTATTTGTGCCATAAAACGAGCGAGTGATAAAAGAAAGATAGAGATCAGAGAGCAGCAAGGGACAGAAGAGACGCCAGAGAAACAGAGAGCATAAGTAATCTTTTCCAAAACTAGTGCATATTCCTCACGCTGACCGGAAATCTATGATTGGTGCCGCGGGGAGACTCTGCGAATTGGTGATATCTAGAAAATTAAATTTGGTAATAGGAGAGTAAAGGTGGCCTTCCTAAAAGAAAATCCAAACATAAAGCCAAACAGCTTCATTACAACACGCTTCGAAGTTGCTGGAGTGCTTAAAAATATGAAAGGGTTCAACTTTTTATTACCAAAAAAAACATCATTTAACACCTTTTGGCGCACATTTTATTATATTGCGCCGTCAGCGTAACATTCGATTGATCATTCAAGAGGCAGTTAATTGTTTCCACGGTGCACGTAATGAAGAAGTTATTATGTAACTGTCCAGTGCGCTGGACCATTTGTGATTATCGGCAAGTAATTTTTACTTTTTTTTGCATGGTGCACGTACCTTTTTGACCTCTACTGATCGAGAGAAGTCTTCTCAATCACTGTTATCTATAGACGTACTTTGCAGCCTCCAATTCTTGCCTTATCTAATTGTTAGTCACTGCGCTCGCGCGAGTTGTTTAATCATGACTCGTCAATTGCCGCCTGTATCAGATGAAATAAAAAGGGCAAGGATGACACGAGCATCCTCGAGCTGCATCAGTCTCGGACAAGGTCCTTTCATCGGTTTGCTTTCACATATGCAGCAAGGCTACGTTTAAGTCTCGTTTACTTTTGTATGCCTCAGAAAATGAACGATGATGTATGTTAGAGATGATGGCCAGAGGTATATGCATGTTTGAATGTACATGAATAGATTTGCTGCTACTTTTGCAAAGTTTACTTTGCACACTTTGCGTTTGCTAATTCATTACTACAGTCTAGAAGATCGTCTACCATTTCCGGATATAGACATAGTGTAAACAAGATGCAAGACAACTATTCGACCAAGTTAATAGAAATGGATTTTAAAGTAATTTAGTAATTGTGAGTCTCAACAGTTTGTCTATTATTCCTCGTGTCAGGCCTGAAATGGAAGACAGCGACCAAGAAGAGATTCCGTTGCTCGATCTGCTCGCCCCCCAGAATGGAATGGATTTTGATGCTGAAGCAGGTGTGGTTTCCTTTGTTAAAAAAGAACGTCAAAGGGTACAAAGTTAGCCGGAATCAAGGCTGGGCCCGCCGGAGAGTGACGGTTTTCAAAAGAAGTTTTGGTGTTAGAAATTCGTTTTTGAACATTGTTGCGACTTTTTAACAAAAAAAAAATTTACTATCATAAAAGCTTATTCACAATTTTGGGTTCTGCCTTTAAAAAAAATTTGTTTTGATATTGTTTGCCAGTAAACGAGCGATTGTTCTCCCTTCGAGTGATTATAAAAGAGATCAGAGAGCAGGCAGAGACGAAAGAGATGCCAGAGAAACAGAGAGCAGGCAGAGACGAAAGAGATGCCAGAGAAACAGAGAGCAGGCAGAGATGAGAGAGATGCTAGAGAAACAGAGTGTAGGCAGAAACGAGAGAAATGCCAGAGAAACAGAGAGTAGGCAGAGACGAGAGAGATGCCAGAGAAACAGAGAGCAGGCAGAGACGAGAGAGATGCCAGAGAAACAGAGAGCAGGCAGAGACGAGAGAGATGAAAGAGAAACAGAGAGCAGGCAGAGACGAGAGAGATGCCAGAGAAACAGAGAGCAGGCAGAGACGAGAGAGATGAAAGAGAAACAGAGAGCAGGCAGAGACGAAAGAGATGCCAGAGAAACAGAGAGCAGGCAGAGACGAGAGAGATGAAAGAGAAACAGAGAGCAGGCAGAGACGAGAGAGATGCCATAGAAACAGAGAGCAGGCAGAGACGAGAGAGATGCCAGAGAAACAGAGAGCAGGCAGAGACGAGAGAGATGAAAGAGAAACAGAGAGCAGGTAGAGACGAGAGATATGCCAGAGAAACAGAGAGCAGGCAGAGACGAGAGAGATGAAAGAGAAACAGAGAGCAGGCAGAGACGAGAGAGATGCCAGAGAAACAGAGAGCATAAGAAATTTCAAGCAAAATTGCCGGTAGTATCAATGAGAATCGACCACCGTATCAGGAAACGCTACAACGCCAGATTCACACTCTTCTCATCAATGAGAAATGCCAGCGACTTCTTCACTACTAATTTACGCGAGGAGGCGAGAACGACCAAAATTGTATTTCTTCTGCGAAAGGTACGATCTTTTTCGTAATTTTATTCGCACCAGTTTTCTATACTGCTACAGTCGGTCCTTTGTTTGGTCTGCATAATGTCATTTAACAGATGTATCATTGTTAGGCCACGATTGAAGATAACGTTGATGAAGTGAAGAGGATCGTCGCGGAAGAACCTTTGGTTGTCGACTTCCGCTGCAATAACAATGTATGACGTTTAAATGCTTATTTGTTCAGATGTTTATGCTGACATATATATATATATATACCGCATTTTCACTATTAGTACCCCGGGGGAAATATTTTTCAATACCCTTGCGGCTGAGGGGTTCTATTAGAGGGAGAGGTACTATTTTTCAATGTGAGACACTAAAAGTTTGATAACAACATTTCCTCTTAAAAACAAAGCACAATCGCTCGACATCAGTAGAATCATCACTGGAATATCACTATTTCGAGAGGGATTACTAGAGGGAGGGGTGGGGTACTATTTTTCAATGACAATATCAGAGGGGGCACTACTAAAGGGGGTATAAATAAAGGGGAGCAGGAACTAAGGAAGAAAATACGGTATATGTTTGCGTGTATATACAAGCGCGGAGAACCGTTCGGAAATCTGTTTAAATTATTTTTTTTATATACTATTGTTCTAGGCCTCTTTTAACTAACAAAAGTGGTTTAGATAATGACAGCGCTTCACTACGCGTGTTGCTACAAGAACAAAGAAGTTGTGGAAATTCTTCTGAAGGCAGGAGCAAATCCGAATGCGAAGGACATAATGGACCTCCGGCCTCTTCACTACGCCGCGGGCTACATCAACAAGAAAGAATGTAGGAATGGTTGGTGCAGCCAAAAGCTATTTGCAATCGCTTACAAATATCTACATTATATACCCACTTTTTAATTGAACCTAAACGTACACAAGTGATAAATGAAGACTGAATATGAATTGAATATTTCAAGATATCCAAGTGAATGAGGATCACGTCAGGGTGCACTCACAATCAGGCGACATCGTCACTCTTCTCTGCGATTACAAGGCGTACGAACAGTCTATATATGCACTTAAATTAACGAACAATCTACAAGTTTCTTTCATGTATTACTAGAGTAGCCGGACAGTGAAGTCATAGTTTTTTTGTTTGTTAACCAAGCTGCAATATTGGAATATTAGCGAACAACTGAACTGCAGCGAAGTTAATGCGAAAGGCGGTCACAACAAACGGACTCCCTTGCATATTGCTGCAAAGAAGAGAAACTCTGAAATCACGGCCATTCTTTTGGGTAAAGGAGCGGATTGCAAGGTTTGGAAGTGGTCATCTCATCTGCGAGTACTTTCGGGATACTCTTCATTCATTTTGTCCCCATCATTCTCACTCCTTTCGCAGATCACGGACGCGAAAGGGATGAGTCCCTTCATGATTGCTTGTTTATACGGAGCAGTTAATGTCGTAGAAATTCTCTTCGACCGCAGCGAACGAAATACTTTAGACAATAGGAGGTGTCGAATTATGTTCAGGAGGTGTCGAATTATGTGGACATTTGAGGCACACGCCCCTCCACCTGGCTGCAGTCGACGGCCATCTCGGAGTCATCAAGGAGTTCTTCATTAAAGGTCACTCTCACATTTTGATCAAGTATTCATTGTTGATATTACGAAAGGAAGAATTTCAGTAAATTGTTTGCATAACTTAATAGTGACACCCACCTTCAGCACGTGAGGAGGCAATGGGGATGCTTGAGATGGAGAACGAGCAGCGGTGCACGCCGCTGAAGATCGCGCTAATGAATCGCAAGGTCGATGCCATCCAATTCATCTTGAAGCACAAGCCACCCTTCATGCTCTGGAGAGAGTGCGTCCATCTTCTTTCTCTTTTTTTTGCATTCCACTTCGAATAGTGCTCCTTCTTTCGAAATCTAACGCATAAATGGAGTAAACATAACTGTGTTAACGTATTCCCTTCCTTAAAAGCTTTTTTTTGTTCAAGTATTTTTGCAAATTAGAAGTATAATTTAATTTGTAAACATAAATCGATGAATAAATAATAATTGTAAGAGTGAATTGCCTAGAAGCGAGCGCGACGTTCTGCACATCGCCGCGCGGTTTGGACGTCTGGAAGTGGTGAAGTGTCTGGTGGAGACGGCCAAAGTGGACGTGGCCACTGAGAAGGACAACGGAGATGTACCACTTCACGATGCTGCCATGTCTGATAATGTAGATGTGATCAAATATCTTCTCGACCAGAATGTCAGTTCTCAGAGCCAGGTGGAAAATGTGAACAAGGGCGTATTAAAAAATTTACAATCAATAAACATATCAAAATACATATATGTATGTATGTATGAATGCACAGAAATAATACGTTCTAAGACAGCGATGCTGGACAAGCAGAACAACGATGGAGAAACGGCAATAATGAATGCGGCGTATTTTCATTGCCTGAATGCCCTGAAGGTGTTCGTGGAGAAGGGCGCAAGTGTTGACGGCGTCCTTCATTATGCGGCTAAGCACGACAGCTTGCAAATCATCCACGTAAGTGGAGGTTCTATTTATTCTCAACCGTTAAAATATCGTTCTTTAAAGGTGCTTTCAATGGAGATTTTAATTTTGTTGCATTTTTTACTAAAAGTTTAAGGCCCAACTGGAAACATCGCTAGTAGCAGCATGAACAATGATTCCTGAAGGGTACCTATGGAATAAAAAAAAACCACATTTTCCACACGGTGAACGCTAGAATTTAAGAATTAAAGGTCATCTTCCCTTGCGAATTTTGCCAGAAAGAAGGTGATAAATACGTTCAAAAAGCCACACTTGAATCGAAGGAAGAGAAGAGAATTAGAGGGAAAAAGAATCAAAAAGTTTAGTTTCATGTGATGGATACAGTTTTAACGAAGCGCCAAAATTTTTTGCCATAGCATAAGGGAATTCAAACGTTAGTTTTTCATAAGCGTCTTCTCAACTTTATGGAGAGAAATGAAAGGACTGTAGATATAGAGAGTGTTACGATAGAGATGCTGATAGAGAGAGAGCGAGAGAAAGCGAGCGAGAGAGAGAGAGAGAGAGAGAGAGAGAGAGAGAATGATCCCTTGTTTGAGATCCTGATGGAGCAACTTGGGAAACTGGATGAGATGAGAATGGGCGAGGCGTGGCAGTCAAGCTTCTCTCTTAGAACGCAGGCTCTGAACAGCGCCGACCTTCTTGGCAACAGACCCCTGCACTATGCCTGCCAAGCAGGACATCTCACAGTGTCCGGGTCAGCTGTAGTCCCTTTCTAATCAGTATTCAACAGAATTTATTTTATTTTATTTCATACAGAAAAACAATGCAAGAAAGAGGATCTAATAATTTTTGAAATAGATTTTTGAAGAAAAACATTTTGACCCCTTATTTTTTTTATAGTACCTAGAAATACATACATATATATATATATATATATATATATATATATATATATATATATATATACATACATATGTATGCACTTTTGGTAGTCAAAATCGAAAACATTTCGCCAGAGCATGCCACGTTTATTCCTTACAGAGACCTTCTTTTAGTTTTCATTTATAGGTACTACAAAAATACGGCGCATCTCTGAATTCGAAAGGACAAAATGGCTGGACCGCCCTCCATTTCGCAGCTCTGGCAGGTCTCTCGATCATCTCTTCTTTTGGATCAATTCTTGTCAACAAATTGAGTTCGATCAAATCGTTGAAAGGGTTTCTTTTCCAGGCGAATTGGATGTTGCGCGACAGCTACTCGACTCGAACGGGGTGCTCGTGTTTGCTGTGGACAACTTGGGCATGACTCCTCTTCACACCGCAGTTTATAATAGTCAGTTGCTCTCTCTCTCTCTCCCTTTCTCTCTGTCTCTCTCTCATTCTCTCTGCTTTTCCTTTTCTCTCCCTTTCTCTCTGTCTCTCTCTCATTCTCTCTGTCTCTTTTTTTCTCTCCCTTTCTCTCTGTCTCTCTCTGTCATTCTCTCTGCTTTTCCTTTTCTCTCCCTTTCTCTCTGTCTCTCTCTCATTCTCTCTGCCTCTCCTTTTCTCTCCCTTTCTCTCTGTCTCTCTCTCATTCTCTCTGCCTCTCCTTTTCTCTCCCTTTCTCTCTGTCTCTCTCTCATTCTCTCTGCTTCTCCCTTTCTCTCTGTCTCTCTCAATTTCTTGATTACTCTTAAGGCTCAAACGAGCCTGCGGGGCGGGCTCTTCTTTTCTTTTGGTTCAATTCTTGTTAGCAAATTGAGTTCGAGAAAATCGTTGAAATGATTTCTTTTCTCGCAGGAAATGTGGACGTTGTGCGGGAGCTCCTCGAGAGGTGCTGGGGCGAGACTTTCATAAGTCCGCAGGACAACTATGGCTACACTCCTCTTCACATCGCAGCTGCTGCTGGTCTGCAGCTCTCTCTCTCTCTCTCTCTCTCTCTCTCTCTCTCTCGCATTCTTTCTCTCCCTCTCTCTCATTCTCTCTCTTTATCTCTCGCTCTCTCTTTCTTTAGCGCGTTCTCGCTCTCTCTCGCATTCTCTCTCTCCCTCTCTCTCATTCTCTCTCTCTCTATCTCTCGCTCTCTCTTTCTTTCGCGCGCGCTCTCTCTCTCTCTCTCTCTCTCTCTCTCTCTCTCTGACTCTCCTGAATTTCTTGATCAGCTTGTATATCAAAATTTATTTCTTATTTCATTCCCATCTTTTTCTCTCTCGTTCCATCACTATTTTCTTGTCTGCTCCAGAGATGGAAACGGCCCGGCCCGGCCCATAGGGCTCCAGGGCCCCTTAGCAGAAATAGAATTGAGAGAAAGAAGAACCGTGCGGGTGTTTGAGTAATTAAAGATGTAAACATGGAGGGCTATTTGAGAAGCAGATATGGGGAGAAGAGAGACTTTAATATGCTGTACGACTCATCTTCACATGGCTGCTTCTCAAGGTCACGACGCGATTGTCAAGGCCATTCTCTCTCATCACCAAGTGAAAATAGACAAAAGGGACAAGAATGGACTAACTCCATTCGACATCGCCATCGAAAATCAATTCAAGTCAGCTCCTTCTTCAAGATTTATTTATTTAATTTGTACAGCGATTGTATTTTGATTAGCCCAAAAACGGTAAGAAAGTTATCGGCATGTAACGGAAGCAAACTGAGTGTGTTTCTTGCGCAGATCAGTGGCGCAAGCTTTGCTGACGCATGGTGACTGGGCAGATGTTATGATCTCTCCTGGACGGACTCCCTTGCTCACTTCTGCTAGGGACACTCCGATGAGAAGACTCATCAAGACCTTTCCCGACGTCGCCAAGGAAGCCTTCGACAGATGCATCACGTATTCTAACACTTCAATCATTTATTTTCGCGCTTTCCGCAGTTGTTCATTTAGGAGGTGGATGGTCAACAAAAACTTTTTTTCCCCATATAATTTTAAATAAAAATACATGCACTATTCAATCCGATAGAAGAATGGGGATTCAGAATCAACATACATATGCATTTCTCAAGCGCTTAAGTTGCAATAATAACAATTTCAGCAAAAAATTAAAGACGAAGAAGAAAAAGAGAAAAAAAGAAGGCAACAAAGAAAAAGCTGTTACACCTACCAATTGCAGTGAGAAAATGTGCTTCCAAAGAGACGTTTCTGAATCGGCCTATGATTACAACTTCCGCTATCTAGACGATACATGGATGGTGATTTCAGAAGATGGAAAAGGTAAGAAAAGATGATAATATTGATTTTCTTGCATGCTTGAATTATGTCTGACCGCAGACCTGATTCACGACCAAGACCCCTACGACGAGCTCGGCTCTCTTAGTCAGGGCACGCGGCAGTACTCAAAGAACACTGATACGAACAACAACAACCATCCCCTGAGGCTGCTGGTCTCGCGACCTACTCTATCCTTCTTTTTCGTCTTCATCTTCTGCTAATTCTTCTTCTTATTATTTTATGCTTCTTTTTTACATTTGTAGATGCAACATACAAGTAGTTGTTAAAAACTAAAGTGATGAAATTGCAGGTGAGCTCAGACTGCGAATACCTCCTGACTCATCCACTCGTCCGCGCCCTTCTCAATCATAAATGGAACACGCTCGGCAGATACTTCTATTTCTTTTGTAGGCGCATTTTTTTATTATTAATACTGGCTGGGAACAATCATGTGAATTATGTCAATATAACGATATTGAGAAAGTGAGGAAAGTTCATATGTTTCTTCTTTCCTATTTAGCGTTGATCATGTACTGCATGTTTCTGTTTTTCTTCTCAACTTATGTCATGAGTACGTCTGCTCCCTACAATGCCTTTGAGGGGACGAATGAAGACGGCGCTTGTGATCACATCGTCAGTCCTCTCTCTTTATTCCATCATTGATTATCAGTTGTTACATAATTCAGAAGAATCGACCATCGTCGGTCTTCGTAATTTCCAGCTGGGGAGTGCTCATTCTCGTTTTTGCTCATCTCCTCAAAGAGGCACGAAATGAAAAGTTTATGTGTTTACTTAAATAGAGTGAGATTGTGAAGCAGAAACAAAGAGAGAATGAAAGAGAGATATGAACATTGAACTGGAAAAGTGTGCCTTTAAAGGAGATCATACGGGAAAAACTCCTACAACGATTCGCTGCAAGATAGCTACAGAGTACGGTGTTAGCAATCCACAGAAATGAAGCTTCTGCTTCTCGCCTCTCTCCACAGAAAGGTGTGGCTTGGAGAACGGGCACATGAACCCATGTGTCAAGCCACACCCGGTCAATGTTGGTTGCGCGCATCATATGTATGCATTTTAGGTGACCGAGTTGAATGGCCTCGTCGGCCACGGGGTAGTTCGCGATTCAAAGTAGAGAATTCTCTTAATTTCCTTTCCATTAGGGCAGAGAGATTTCTGTGACTTCGGGACACTTGCAATCGAAGGTTCGAGGTCAACCTGACCAAATATGGCGAAAAAACAAAGCACTATTTATTCGCCTTAGATCTCCTTTAAAGTAGTTCTCTGGCGAACAATTAACATATCGTTTTTTAAGCATGGATTAGTTCGTCTCATCGTAAAACTTATTGTTAGAAACAGAAAGTTTGAACGACTTTCATCTTATCATTTCAGAATTTTACTCATTTTAAATCTAGAGAATATCCTACTGTTCGTCTTGCATTAGAACCCTCCTATTTGCAACGATCCATCACATCTAGAACGCTAACTCGAGTCATTTTAGAAAAAAATTTACTGCAAAGTAATGAAAACCAGAGTCATATACATACATTATACTTCGGAGCGTGCATAGCTCGCAACCAACATTGGCCGGATTTTTTTTAACATGTCCACTCACAAAGCAATTGTTTGACCACAAATTTCTGTGGAGGGAGTGGGAAGGGCAGCAGCGCTGAAATGGAGGATCACTGCCTTCTGAAAAGGTGACGGGTTGAGAACTAGGCATACTGTAGCCAGTGGCAGCGAAAGGCTATTCCGCACGGGACACTTTATTGGTCAAATGCCTATTTTGAATTGCTCGTCTAAGCATTCGCCGGAGACTTCCTTTAATAGATGTATGTTATAGTGCGTGCAAGTCTTAACGCGCCGCCTCTCGTACTTCTCCATCGAGAACATCTTAGAAATATTCATCTATGTCTCTGCTCTCCTCGTGGTCCTCGATCTGGATGACTGCGCAAAGCGCACTGGGATTCGACAAGTACGCTGCCCTATATACTTTTGTCATCACCCTCTCCTTCAAAGAGTTGGCAATGGAATCTCGCGGCGGGTTGCGCCTTCCTGCAATGGATGAACCTCCTGATGATCATGCGCAAGTTCCATCGCTTTGGTATCCACGTGGTGATGTTCGTCGACATCGTCAAGACGTTTTCTCGCTTCTTCGTCATCTTCGCTCTCTTCGTCTTCGCTTTCTCCATCACTTTCTTCATTGTCTTCCAGAATCGAGTTTGTCTTAATTGTTCCCTATCGTACGCCATCATTCTCAGAATGCTTGAATTGATTGTTTCAGACTCGGCATCCTTGATAAATCATTGATTTCAATGGAAAATCGAAATTCTGCCAACTTTTCAGCCCGAGTTCTCGACTTTATTTTCTTCGGTGCTGAAGACGACTGTCATGATGATAGGAGAGTTCGAATACACCGGAATCTTCCACGGAGACGCCGACCTACACAAAGAGAGAGTAAGACCTCCCTTTCTTGCACACCTATTTGGTCAAAAACAAATTTAAAAAAAACTCCGCCGAACGGTATCTTCATTATTTTAAAAACAACTTTTAACGGAATTATACTCCGATTAATTTTTAGAGATACGATATTTTTAATAAATAAAATTCTTTAAAAAAAATTAATCATGTTATGATTAAGTCTTATTGAAGGGCTCTCTAAAAAATCTTTTGTTTTTCTCTTGCCAAGACGTACATGAATGGCATCGCCGGGCCGCTCTTTCTCGCCTTCTCCATTCTCATGACCATTCTTCTCATGAATATGCTGGTTGGTCACTTGTTCCCTTCCTTTTTATACTCCCATTATTTTTCGTTTGCTTCATCTCTCGACCTATCTTGCTTATTTTCTCTGCCTCTTGCTCTCGCTCGCTCACTCTCACTCTCTCACTCCCTCTTCTCCTTTCTCTCTTTGCTCTCTCCTACCCTCTCTCTCTTCATCCAGACTATTCTCGCAATTATGTGGGCAATTTGCAACGGCAACTAGAACATACTGTCCCGCCCAGGCCCACGATCTTGGTACCAAGGAGGGATCGTACGGGTCGGAGGGATCCAAATGCATCCTCAGTAACACAAATCAACCGGCGGTCTGCCAATAAGAGGGAGGAGTACTATTTTTCAATGTGATTGACAAAAACTTTGATAACAAAATTTTACTTTCAAAAAAGAAGAATCATAGCTCGAATTAAATGGAATCATCTCTGTAATATCCGTTTTACCGTAGATTTTGAATGCATTTGCAATCAGTTAATTGGGAAGAGCATCCCATACCTCAAATATTGATTCCATGTACGTATCTATTAGACAATTAGGGGAGGAGGGCACAATTGGAGAGGGGGTGGATTCTATTAGAGGGAGGGGCACTATTTTTCAATACCCTTGCGAGAGGGTGGCTCTATTACAGGGGGGGGGGTTCTAATAGAGGGAGGGACACAAATAGAGAAAATACGGTAGTTGGGATTCGCGCGCCGTACCGGACGCAAAGCGCAAATTTAAATTCTTCAAAGCAAACACTTGATTTATGAGGAAAGTTATTGAAACAAGGATCTTGGCAAATTGCCAGAACACATTGCTCAAACCAGTCGTATTATCTGATCGGCAATTTAGTCGCTACTTTAAAGCTCCTTTAAACAAAGTACTCATTAGTTTTCTCTTCAGGTCGGTCTAGCTGTAGATGACATCAAATCCGTTCAGGAGAAAGCTCACATTAAAAGGCTTGCCATGCAGGTTGGAATTCAATTTGTCGCATTCCGGCCAGGGTGATCAATAATAAAAATTTAGAGTAAATACAAAATTTAAAGAAAAGTTTTAAGGAAAGATAGCATGGTCGGAATAAATCATGAAGATAATATCCTGCATGAATGCCTTTATCTACAATATATACATATTTTCTATGTTTAGTGCAAGCATTTTCTAATTTACAGGTTGATCTGGTGCTTGAGATCGAATCGATGACGCCAACATGGTTTTTGAAAAGAAAGGTAAAGCGTGGAGTGGTTCACTATCGGAAGCGAAGTGGCTGGTGGAAGCTCCTCCAAGACAGACTATTATTTGACGAGACACAGGAAATCGTTGAAGCGACCACCGCACTGATCAAATTAGAAGACACCGCCCTCATCAAATTAGAAGACAATCAATCAGTTCTCAATGCAATACCATAACTACATATTTCTCATGCTGAAAAGCCGAAAACTATGTCGGAGAATGCCACGAAGATATCATTCAATAATTTACATCCAAAAATATTACAAGATTATAATTCTATGAGTTGCTTAAATACAATAGATTGTATGCACCTGGATATCTTAGATAATTATAGCCTGCCGTGGTGGAGCGGAGATTCGCGCAGCAGCAGACCGCACTGGACACTGTCAAGGCTAATGTCGTTACGTTGCTCAAGAAGCAAGAGCAGATGGCAGGCATCTTGGACACCATTCTTAAAGCTGTCCAGAAAGAAGAGAGCGAGTCTCCTCAGCTCACTCTTCACGCACTAAAATTTTGCAGTTAATTGAGAGAGAGAGAGACTGAACGAAGTTGGAATGGTTGTTTAGGTAGGACTGTAACAGATCAATTGGAACGTGTGCAAGAACTGCATATGAAAGTGCTTTATTATATTATACTTAGTTAGGATGTTTGAGTGCACAATACTTTAATTACATAGATTATTCACCATTGTTGTTTTTCATTGAATTGTTCAAATTATGAAATAGGAAAATATTATCAAGCAAACAGAAAATCCACTCCTTAACATATTGTTCTATAACTTCAGCTTCGGCCACCGATCATTCGCATATCCGTACATTTGATCTTTTTGTTAGATTCTGCTACTTTTCATCTCATATGTATCTGCAGGCCTTCTAATTCAAAAATGCACTCATGGTTCTATTTTCTCTGGGCAAATCAGAAAATCACCGGGCCTTCGATAATGTTCAATGAATCGGAATAGAAAGCACTTGGGAACGACAATGGAAACTCGCATTTCAAAACATGCATATACGCAGACAAATAGAAGATGAAGACAATGAGTAACGAGAAAAGGACATCTGTATGCGGATGTAAATGCCAACAGATAAACTTTTAGAAGTTGGCCATGGTCGCCCACTAGTAAACCGCTTGGCGATCTGAAAAAAAAATTTTTTTTTAAGGAAAAAAAGACATGACAAAAGGAGTTTGAGCCAAGAGATTCAATATCAACGAAGACTTACAATCTGGAAGAGCATTAAAATCTTACAATAGCAGAAGAAGGAGATCAAGATGGACAGTTCTGCAGTGATTCAGTCACCTTATCAATCTTCTTCCAGTGACTTAACACAAAATTGGTTAGCTTGGGAATTTTGCACAAAAAAGTTCTTCAAGTCGACTCCCTTGAGACAACTCTCGTCTCAGTAAGCGAGTAATGCTGAGTTTGCGGCATTTTCCTACTATGTACATAAATTAAAGAGAGAGTGGAAATGAACTTTCAAGGGAGTCGGCTAGAAAATTCTGAAAAATTCGTAGACAACAGATACCTAGAAGTGGAATCAATGCAATAGAAAAGTGATAATTATTATTATCACAATGAATAAATATTGAATGAAATAGAAAGTTGTGGTCAGTCGATTTGAGGAAAGACAAGGGGGAGATTCTTTGTGGTTAGAGCTTTGCTATTAGGGTCAGTGGGCAAGAACAGAGGAGGGCGTGAGCGAGAAAGAAAGGGAGCCCAACTGGATGAGCCTTTTTTTAGCGAACGCTACCAAATTTCAAATTTGAAACGTATGTGTATATAACCTCTCTCGACTTATTTCATTGTCTCGCTTTTCTCTTACGTCTCTATCTCTCATCCTTTGGTGAAAATGGGGTGCAAAGTGGGCAAGACAGGAAGAGACTGCCTCTTCTTCCCACCCGTTGGCACTCCTTGTTTGGATTTGAGCATACACCGGGTGCATCGACAGAGACGTTTTCTACCGTATTCCATAAAACAAATGCAAATTTCTAGCAACATATTGACTTTCGTAAAGCGGGTACACCTGTAATCGATCTTTTAGGCCAGACTTGATGATACGGGAATATAAAAGAAGAAGTTATTTTTTCGTCGGATACTTCCTTTAATGCTCTCAGAGGTTTTAATTCTTTGCTGATATTTAATTTCTTGACTGAATTTAAAGAAGAAAAATTATGATACATTCATCATTTGCGAACTGTTGCCTCCTCTCGGTGGTTTTTGCACTCAGACAGCTTCATAAATACGTTTATTTCTGAAGTTGCTTACGAAGAACGACTTTTAGTCATTAAATTAGAAGATATTATTTCCATCTTAAACACAGGAGCTAGAGAGCGTGCAATTTAGAGAGAATACAGGAAGATGGAAATAGATTATGATTGAATTCCTTGCTTCTTTCTTTCCGAACTGTCGCTGCACGGCGGTTTTTGCACACTCGGACAGCTACATAAATGCTTTATTTCAGAGAAAGCCACGGTTAACAAAGCTCGCAATAAAAATGTATAATATGTATGTCTATCCTACGAAAGCGTCTATTAAACGAGTAATAATGCTGCTTTCGCGATCTTTGCCTATGTATGTTATTTAGGCGAGGGTAGTTTCAAGGGAG
Source organism: Allodiplogaster sudhausi (assembly GCA_945643635.1). Classification (NCBI taxonomy): domain Eukaryota; kingdom Metazoa; phylum Nematoda; class Chromadorea; order Rhabditida; family Diplogasteridae; genus Allodiplogaster; species Allodiplogaster sudhausi. The sequence goes on from CALZFC010000006.1 coordinate 1,936,811, forward strand.
TCGACTAGAATTTTTTTTTGTGTTGTGTCATTGGCAGACGCTTTGTGTTGTGTCATTGGCAGACGATTGATTGATACAGCGATTGAATCACTCTGGAAATGTTCGGTTGATCTTCATCTTCTGCTAAGATTTTAAGGCTTCGTCGACATTGAACATCTTGGCTTCATTTCTTTTTGTCTCTTTCCTATCGCTATGCGACTTTCGGGCGCGCGACCATGGCCAATTTCTAAAGTTCTATTAGCATTTACTTCCGCATATATTCGGATTCATGCAACATTAGGCTCGGTGATTTCCTCATTCGCCAAATTGTATAGAACCATGAACGCGCCCATATGTACCTCTTTTGTTCTCTACTGCCTTCTGCTCAAATTCTTATCAATTTACTTGTACAAATGCTCAGTTTAGATGGGAAGTGATTCGATTTATGTCTTGGTTTTCTATGAACTCTCTTCAAATTGTAATTCGGCTAGCCATCGTGCTGAATTAATCTGTTATATACAATTTTATATCACTATTGTTGATGATGGAAGTGTGCAGGAATTTCATCACTGAATAAAAGCATTCTTTTATATCATATTGTCTAATCCTTCCAAAATCACCGGGTCATATTCTCGATCATCTTTCGTAGCTCTTCTCCCTCTATTCTCTCTCTCTCTCTCTCTCTCTCTCTCTCTCTCTTTTTTCCTTTCTCTATCTCTCTATCTCTTTCTTTTCCCTTTCTCGCTCTCTCTTTCCCTTTTACTTTCTCTCTCACTCTCTCTCTCTCTTCAACACACTCTTCAACACGATACGGAAGATCGCCGTTGCCCCACAGAGAAATCCTCCCGTATTCCACATTGTGCTTCTTGCTGTTCCGATTTCAGATGACTGTATTTATTATTAATAACATGTATTTTGAGATGAGCGTTCAAATAAAGCAATGATATCTACAGTATTTTCGATCGTTGCCAGAAACACCGAAGAAAGCTTGTAGAGACAAAAAAAAAGAAGACATTAGATAAAAATACAAATATGTATCTATGTATGAATGCAATAGCGTAAAGGAGAATACGAAAATGATGATTTAGATGAAGAGATATTAAAGAAAACTAAGCTGCCAGAATATCATTCCGCATCTAAACTCTGTGCATTTCTCTCTTGAACGCTTGAGTAATCCACATGGTGCGCATCTTGTTCGAAAAAAGACAAACGTTTTTCTTACAGTTTATTTCACCTATGCAAAAGTTAAATTTGAAATTCATAGTTTCATATTTCATCTACATAGATGGTGAATGAACACATCTGGTCAAATAGCACAAAGCAAGTGAGGAATATGAATACTATATTTGACAAGCGAGAAATAATCACAGCCATTCTCAAGGACACCCACGACGCGGCTGGAGTGTCGAGTGGTTTACTGCACTTTCTCTCTCTCTCTCTTTTCTCTCTCCCTTTCTCTCTCTCTCTCTCTCTCTCTCTCTTTATACCTATCCATGTCCATACCACCTCACTCTCATACTCTCTCCCTTCCTTCCTCGAACTCGCCCGTCCCTGTTCTCGCACGCTGACCCCAATAGCAAAGCCCCGCGGAAAAAAAAGCCGAATCACGTACGGGTGAGGTGTTCATTTATTTTGTTTAATATAATAGTTCATCACCTTTCAATAACATTTACTTGTTTAAATAATGTTACATCTATATATCCTTTTTTTAGAGGAGCCAGAAATATCTTTTGAGTTGGCTCCTTTTGCCTGAGTGAGAAGAGTCCTTACAACATGTGGCAATTTGTGTGGTCAATGGTGACTTATGGGGGTCGTGCATGTTGCTCACGAGCTTTTGAATTGTTATGTTCATGTATACCCTATGCCGGAATCCTCGCATCACTTGGCATCTAAACTGTGCTCATTTCTATCTCGCACGCCCGAGAAATCTACCGGCGCGCATCTTTTTCGAAAATTGGAAACAAATTATGAGAAAAAAAAATTTATTTCAACTCTACAAAAATTTAAAAAAATTGAATTCATAGTTTCGTATTTCATCTACATATTGCGTTAATAAACACATCTGGTCAAATATCAGAAAGCAGCCGCACATGCCATCTTATCGAAGATGGTGTGTAAAAGTAATAGAGTTTTTGGAGTAATGGGGGAGCATGTTTGTCTGTTTCTCGCCACTGTTCCACGTTAAAGCTTACTTCTCTAATCATCGACGAACATTTTTGAAAAAAAAATGATGAACGAACCTTCGTACCAGGGTCGATCATCATTTTTTTTTCTCGTAATATTTCGACGCTGATATGCTTTCTTTGTTTGTTGTTTTATAAAACAACATTTTTTCAATCTAGTCTGCGTTAAAATATTCTTATTATTCCTTTTTGTGTTGCTGATTCTTCGTTGTACATTTCTAATTTGATTCTTTCTGGAGTTACAGGACTCCTCGGATTTCTCTATCCATCTCTCTCTCTCTCTCTCTTCTCTCTCTCTCTCTCTCTCTCTCTCTCTCTTCTCTCTCTCTCTCTCTCTCTCTCTTTCTTCTCTCTCTCTCTCTCTCTCTCTCTCTCTCTCTTCTCTCTCTCAATGAGGGGAACTTTAAAACTGTATTTAGCTTGCAGGCAGTAATCGCTTTCCTTATCAACGCGGTTCGAGTCTCGAGTGGTCGTGTTGAGAATCTCGCCAAGGTCGGAAGAGTTCTCTGCGGTTTTTCTTCAATAATATTTGAAAAAAAAGATTATATATTTATATACATGTTCTTTTTTAAAGGAGTCAGAAAATCCATTTTGATGGCCTTTTTTGCCATAGAAGAGTCCTTATAGTATGTGTAATCGTGTTCAATGGTGACGCCACCATTCATACCCACACAGATCCGCCCGGCGGGAGGCTCCGCTCAGTCGGCAGCGGGCGCCAAACAGGCGGCCGCTTCTGGCGCCGGCGCCGGGTTGGCGCCCGCCCGCCTTCGCGCTCCGATCTCGTCCGCATCGAGCTGCGGCTCGGTCGGCAACTACAGTATCAGCACATACATATGTATGTAATGTAAGAAAGATTTATTCTATCTTTTCAATCATCAAGATTCTCTCTACCTGACACATCTTGCTAAATTTTACCGAATTTTCTATCATATCGTTAATTATGGATAACGTCCGATGCGAGATCATCAATGTTTAAAAAAATAATCCATACAATATATTGCCAAATCCTACTTGCGTTAGTTGCTGCGTCTGCGACATATAATAAAAAAAAGCATTATTTAATATTGACTTTCAGTTTTTATTTAAATGCAAGCTATTTGAATGCGGAGACGATTGTGGAGATGAAGGGTAAAATCGTCCTAACTAAGAATTCCTAGAACAGAAAATGCTTGTCAGCTTCTTTTAGCATTAGAATTATTGATTCTTGCTTCCAGAGGAAACGATTTTTAAATGCAGTTAGGCATGTCACTTATCAACGCTTGTATTGTTATTATCACTCACAATGTAGAACAATTCGGCTACCCATCACTCCGCATCTCAACTGTGCCCATTTCTATCTCGTACGCCCGAGTAATCCGCCGGTGCGCATCTTTTTGAAGAAAAAAAAATTAAGACAAACTTTTTATAACATTTTAATTCAACTTTATAAAAAAAATTGAAAAGTTTTGAAATTCATATTATTACAACAAGCAGACAATGATTATCGTGAAAAGAACTGATACTTTGAAAAAACCCAATAGTTTAGCTTTTAGCAATTTGGAATTACCGCTCACCCTAAAAACCGCCTGGCGTTCTGAATTTTTTTGAGGAAAAAGGAGGAGACAAAAAGAGTTGCAGCCAAGAGATATCGATGAAGTCTCAAAATCTGATTGTGAGAGCATGAAATCATATCAGAAGAAGGAGATCAACTGAACGCAAGGACTGTATGTCTCTCTCTCTCGCATCGTCTCTCTCTCTCTCTCTGTCTTTGTCTCTGTCTCTCTGTCTCTGTCTCTCTCCCTCACGCGCCGGCAAAGAAGCATTTAAATATACATATATACATATGTACCTTAAAAAATTGATCTATTATTTCATTTCATTCATTTGTCGAAATTGCTTATATTTCATCCCTAACAATTCCCAAACTGTGAATCATCCTTTTAAAAACCATACATGACTGAATTTAGCAGAAAATAACTAAAGGAAAACTACATGTCAGATGTGCAATTGGTTTCTTCATTCTATGCAACAGCCTTATTTTTCCGGGTGCCATGATTAAGCGATGAATCGGCCACTTCTTTCGCCGGCGCCGGCGGCGCCCGTCCGCATGCGGCTCGGTCGGCAGGCCACGCAGCAGCAGTAGGATATGCAGAGAAAGGAAGAAGAGAAATTTTAATACATAAAATTTAAATTAAAAGATATATTTTATAAAATTAAAATTCAATTCAATTTGGGACCTCTTCTCATTTTAATTATTTCATAATGTCAAATCCTTGCTAAACCACCGGGTCATATTATCGACTGCCGTCGATCTTCTTTCTCGCATCTTTCTCTCTCTCTCTCCCTCCCGCTCTCTCTCTCCCCTTCCTCTCTCTCCCTCCCACCTCTCTCTCTCTCCTATCTCTCTCTCTCTCTCCTTCCCCCTCTCTCTCCCCTTTCTCTCTCTCTCCCTACCCTACTTGAAATCGTTCTAAAGCATACTCGTCCAAGCTCATAAAAGAGAAAATGATACACTCAGGCTGTTCCTTCCCGAGCAATGCCATGATTATGACGGAAGAAGAGAACGAACAAAGGCACGTAGCACAACAGTCTTACATTGTTAGTGACTGATGGTGAGTTCATTGATCAAATACAAAGACGAAATATTTTTCGCTTGTAAGCTTCTTTTCTGTTTAGAATTATTGATTTTTGCTGGAGGGGAAAAATATTTTTTAACGCAGTTAGGCGTGTCTTTGTATTGTTATATTCAATTTTGTGAGGCTTAAAGGCAACTAAACTGTACGCATTTATCTCTCGCACGAATGAGTAATCCACCGGCGCGCATCTTTCCGAAAAAAAACAAACAAATTATGACAATTTTTTTCCTACATTTCATTTCAGCACTAAAAATAAATAAATTTGAAATTAATTCATGTGTTGAGGATCTGGCAGTATCGTAGGAGAAACCGAATTATCTGCGGAGATCAATCGGGAATAATGTCTCTCTATCCTTGCTTTCTCTCTCTCTCCCCATCTCTTTGCCTCTCCCTCCTTCCTCTCTCTCTCTCTCTCTCTCTCTCTCTCTCTCTCTCTCTCTCTCTCTTCTCCTTCTCTCAGCCCCTCCCACTATCTCTTGCTGGTCTGGTCTTTCTCTCCCTTTCCCTCTCTCTCCTCTCTCCTTTCTCTCTCTACTCTCTCTCTCTCTCGCTACTCTCCCTCTCTCTCTCTCCTGCTCTCAGCCCCTTCCACAAATTCTGGCTTGTCTGATCTCTCTCTCTCTATCCTCTCTCTCTCCCTCTCTCCCCCTCTCACGCGAAGGGAAAGGTGAATTTAAGATAACGAATAAACAACAATTCAAGAAACCTTCGGAATATGTGTAAAAATAGAAGTTAATATGTGTACAATCGATCTCTTCCTTCTTATCTAACTGTCAAAAGTTTTTATATTTGCTTCCCAAATAACGAATAACTACGTAGCATTAGAAAAATAACACGACAGAATTTCATACAAAATTTCCAATGAAAACCACATGTCAGTTGATTTTTTTTCTTCATTCTATGCAACAATAACAGCAACGAAATAAGAAGTTCACAAGATGTTTTCTTTTTTTCTTTCTTTCGCTTTCTCACACTCATTCTCTCTCCCTCTATCTCCCTCTTACTCCCTCTCTCCCTCTCCCTCTGTCACACACTCTCTCTCCCTCCCTCTCCTTCACTCTCTCTGTCACACACTCTCTCTCCCTGTCTCTCCCTCTCTCTCCAGCTGCTCCTAATCGTCCTCCTCTCCATCTCCTGCCTCGCCGCCTTCTCTTCTTCCCTCTCCTCTTCCTCTTCACTGCGCGCCTCAAATGCGCGTGCTCCTTCATCGTTACGTAAGAAACAGTAGGTTTTTTTATTTAATAATTTCAACAATTTCTTATTTTCTTGAAGAGTTTTCCGTGCTCGCTCGCTCTCTCTCTCTCTCTCTCTCGCTCTCTCTCTCTCTCTCTCTCTCTCTCTCTCTCTATTTCTCTCTCTCTCTCGCTCTCTCTCTCGCTCTCTCTCTCTCTATTTCTCTCTCTCTCTCGCTCTCTCTCTCGCTCTCGCTCTCTCTCTCTCGCTCTCTCTATTTCTCTCTCTCTCTCGCTCTCTCTCTCGCTCTCTCTCTCTCTCTCTCTCTCTCTCGTATAAAACAAATACCAAAAATACGAATATGGAGAATACGACGACGATAGTGGAAATGAAGCATAAAATCGTCCTAGTCTTAAATTCAACCGGAGCATAAAATCGTCTTGAAATATAAAATTTCAAGACGATTTTCAAAATTTTAAAATCATTCTAATAATCGTCCAAGCTTCTAGAAAACAAAATCGCACTCTCCAGCTAATGTGAGATTCCTTCCTGACCACACAACTATTTGCACTGCCAAGCTGAAAGAGGGAGGGGAATATGAATTAAAGCGCGTAACATACAATCTTACTTGTATGTATGTACATACATACATGCTTACAGAGTTCATCGATCGAATGCCAGCTTCTTTGATGGTTGGCATTATTGATTTTGGTTTCAAGGGGAAAATATTTTTATGTCGACATGCATATTATTCATAAGCGTTTGCCTTGCTATAATCGTTTATACTCGCAGCGTTCCCTAACCCATCACATCGCATTATAACTATGCGCATTTCTATCTCGCACGCCCGAGTAATTAACCGGAGCGCATTGTTTTTCGATAAAAGAAAACAAATTATGACAAACCGTTCTATTTCAACTCTACAAAAATAAATAAGTTTGAAATTAATAGTTTCCCCTTTTCATTTACACATAGCGTTAGCAAAAAAAACAAAGGTGTGATCAAGTTAAAGCGTAATCGTCTTAAAGCACACGCAAAGACAGGTATGACAAGACCGGCGGCCCCACTCGAACGACGGGCGCCAATTCGGCGGCAATTTCTGGCGCCTTCTCTCTTCGCGCTCACCAGGGAATGGTCAGAAACCCTGGAAACCAAAATTAATGGTTTTTGGTCCATCATTAAAGGAGGTCATAAAAAGATGCGGAATCGAAAAATAAACAGCTAAATCGATATACAAAAAAAGATAAAATTATTTAAAATTTCATAAAAGTTTTGCTGCTTCTGAAATAGCGATGTTAAAAACTGTTTTAAAGTTTTAAACAATGGATTGTGGCCTAGTGGATAGTGAGCTTGGCTGAAATTTTTTGGGCGCGAGTTCGATACCCCGTCGATACAATATTTTTGTCCTTTTGTAGAAGTGCATTTTCGAATGTTTAAAGATCACCTTTTGCTCCCAAATTTTTCAAGCGTTATCAGAAAGATAATGCACTTTGCTAATGCAACCATTCTCTAAATTTTAAAATATCCGAATCTGTGCAGATATGTATGTGTATGTATATTCTTGTTGTATTTTTTCAATTCAGGGTTTAAAATGTATGTAACAAAAAAAGTCGAAAATCTTCAAAATCTATCAACATGTGTGATCTGCTGTAGTGCAAAACTGGAGGATACATGCAGAGAGGGCTGTTACACTTCGCGCTCACGATGGATGCCAGCAGTGTACAGTCTTTGCACGGAGATGAATGAGGACGAGGGAAGCAGATCTACATATTGTTTTCATCCTGGATTTCCCGCTGGAAAAGTCTATCGTTGGTCGTGGACTCCAAGAGTCACGTCAAAGAAAACTATCATTGATGGTCCCGGATTGGTGCAAAAGGCGGACGATTTCGGTAAGGAACTCAACGTGGCAATGAAGTCGTCCTCCCTCTCTGATGTGTGTAACGCTGATCAGAGTGGATTCGTCAATCCGCGAACACTGGAGTTCACTTGCGAGAAGAAGATCTAGCGACTTGTACAGTCTGCGTCTTCAATGACCCATTCTTGCTTCCCTAGACTCCTCGACTCTCTAGAAGAATCACGCACGCTGAAGTGAAGCGCATTCTGCCAGTTCACAAGGTACCTCCAAATAAATAACATCACATATGTTGATAAATGTTGAACATTGTTCACTTTTTTTATTTTTTAAAAGTTTGAATTTAAAAAAAAAACAACAAGAATATATACATACATACATACATACATACATACATACATATACATATGCACGCATTCGGATAATTTAAAATTTATAGAATGTTTGAATTGGTAAAGTGCATTATCTTTCTGATAACGCTAGAAGAATTTATGAGCAAAAGGTGTTCTCTAAACATTCGAAAATGCACTTCTACAAAAAGGAAAAAAAAAGTTGTACCGACGGGGTATCGAACTCGCGCCCAAAAAAATTCAGCCAAGCTCACTATCCACTAGGCCACAATCCGTTGCTTAAAACTTCAAAAAAGTTTTTAACATCGCTATTTCACAAGCAGCAAAACTTTTATGAAACTTTAAATAATTTTTATCTTTTTTTGTATATCGATTTAGCTGTTTATTTTTCGATTCCGCATCTTTGTATGACCTCCTTTAACGATGGACCAAAAACCATTTATTTTGGTTTCCAGGGTTTCTGACCATTCCCTGGTCAGATCTCGTCGGAATCGAGCGGTGGCAGCACAGTCTGCAGGCCAAGCGGCAGAAGGACGCAGCACAGCAACTGCAGCACAAGCAACGTAAAAAAAGAAGGTAAATTTTAATAAATTAAATAAAATTATTCTATTTCGGCTACCTAGTGCGGAATTAATATGTTATATACAATTTTCGGTTTATGTACTTACAATACATATGTTTAGACAGTCAAAACAGACAGATCATCATTGAAAAAAAGGATCCTTCTCTATCATATTGTGAAATCTGAGCTAAACCGCCGGTTCATATTATCGACCTCGATAGCCCCGCTTCATAGTCTTTTCCTTCTATTTCTACTTCTCGTCTCTGATTGTTTCTCTCCCTCTCTCTCTCCCTCTCTCTCTCTCTCTCTCTCTCTCTCTCTCTTCTACAGGCACTTATATACAATTCGCAAGGTTGGCGTTGCTTCATAGAGAAATCATCCCGTAATCCACATTGTGCTTCCCGCATAAATATATGTGAATGAATCTAAGCCGAAGTAGTTACGCGCATAGAAGTTCGCAAAATTATGTCAATCCTTTTTTTAACTTTTTATTAGAACTCTACAAAAATAAAAATAAAAATAATAAATTGAAATACATTATTTCATCTACGTCAGTAAGCACATCTGATCAAATATGGCACGCATCGCTTTCGACATTGAGAACAAAGGAAACACACTTAACGAAAAAAAAATTAAAACTTTTAGAAATTTACCATTGTCGCGCGAACGAAAACGGCATGGCGATCTGAATTTTTTGAGAAATGAAAAAGGAGGAGACAAAAAGATTTGGAGCCAAGAGATTCAATTTTCAAGAAACATTCAGTCGCATTAGTAATCGCACAATAATGAGTGGCGGCTTTGTTCGTCAATGCATCCCGGATGGTGTTATAGAGTTCCTTGCTCTCTCTCTTACTCTCTCTCTCTCTCTCTCTCTCTCTCTCTCTCTCTCTCTCTGTCTGATATCAGTTCGCTCTCCGTTCCAAAACCTTCTCTTTCAACCCTCTCCTTCTCCAGATGATTACATCCCCTCAACAATGAACAGGTCCTGCCTGGCCGGCGGCCCCGCTCGGCCGGCGGCGCGCGCCCGCCCTTGCGCTCCAATCTTGTCCGCATCGAGCTGCGGCACAGTCTACCGGCCAAATGCATGAGAAATTTTAATCGGTAGCCAACCATTTACATCACATGCGAACCGTCGATTTTCAGTGTCCTATGAATTACTTAAACCATTATTTTTAAATTTCTACTGTTTCCTTCATTATCGGTCTAGGAGCGAATTGCGATCTTGAAAAAAATTAATTTTTATCATTACCTACTAAAGAGTGATTTTAAGTTTTTTTCTTCCCATAAGTTGGGTAGAATTGTTGCTCATTGCCAAATTATCTACTGCTCCTGCTTACCAGAATAAGAACAATAAAAATCATTCAGTGTTTTTTTTATCGTTTGCAAATCATTTGTTTGCCAATTGGCGACTATTCGCATTTTCCAACATTGTACAGAGATATTTCTAATTTGCGATAACTTTTTAAAGATACCAAAAAACTATCTAAAAAGAACATTTTTCTTGTGAGAAAGAGAGACAGAAATAGAGAGTGAAAGGAGAAAGAAGGTGTGAGTGAGAGAGTAATAGCGAGAGAGAAAGACAGCGAGAAGGGAGAATAAATAAATTTGAAAATAAATAAATTTGAAAATAAATAAATTTCAACTCTACAAAAATAAATAAATTTGAAATAAATAGTTTCCCCTTTACATCTACACCAGACATAAAAAGAAGTTGATAATGAGTTATGAGAAGGAAGCTTTTACGTACGAAGAAACTCCGACAGTTAAATTTTAAAATTTGCCATCGTCGCGCGCCCGAAAACCGTGTGGCGATCTGAATTTTTTGAGAAAAAAAAGAAAGAGAAAAAATTTGTAGCCAAGAGTTTCAATATCGACGACGTCTTAAATCTTAGAGAGCATTAAAATATTAGCAGAAGAAGGAGAACAACTGAACACATTCAGTTATGCCGTAATGAGTGATAGCTTTGTTCTTCAATGCATATCGGATATTGTTGTAGACTTTCTCTCTCTTACTTTCTCTACTTCTCTCTCCCTCAATCCCTCTCTTCCTCTTTCTCTATCTCACTCTCTCTCTCTCTCTCTCTCTCTCTCTGCTCATCTCCATCTCAACACCTCACTCTCGTTCTCGCCCACACCGAAGAAAAGTCATCTACCATAAAGAAGAAAGGAAAAGAAATTTGTTATCAATACAGATATGTATCAATGAATGAAAGAAGGTGAAGTAGAACATGAACAATGGTAAAGTTGAAGCATGCAAACTCAAATAATTTTCTTCAACAGTATTACTTATGGTTAGTTATACTTCGGAACCACAAAGCTCCACGAATCGTTCATCCGCTCGGCAGTTAAATTATATATGCAAATGTCTGAATACAAAAACCGCCGGGCAGAAACAGTCCGGAATTAAAAGAGCACTATAAAAAGGAGCGAATTTAAATTTTTTTTACGTACTGCCCTTCAAGATGGGCGAAATGGCGCGCCAGACGCTGTAGGAGGCGGACGAGGAAGCTGCTGGTGCCACGCCAAGATTATGGCGCCGGGCAGAAACTCCGAAAGTCGCCGCCGCTCTCACTGTCCCTCTCTCTCTCTGTCTACCTCTTTCTGCCTATCTCTCTTTCTTTCTCTCCATCTCTTCCTCTTTCTCTCGTTTTCTGTCTCTTTCTCTCTTTCTCTCTCTTTTTATTTCTCTCTCTCTCTCTTTCTCTCTCTCGCTCTCTCTCATTCTTGACCATGAGAACGCCAAGTTTTGGCACAACCATGCCGAAAGAGGAAGACTAATGCGAACAAACGCACATTGTACTACAGTCCCGCCCAACATTATGGGGTCACGAATGCATTGAATATCTTTAATATATTCTTAAGATTCTCTTGCACTGCGGCTCGTAGACGCAATTGTAAGGGTAATGTTTATATTTACTGGCATAACCTTTTTTTTCTCTACCGAATGCATGTAGCAATTCTCATAAAATATCAACTTTTTTGTCATGAATTTAAATGTGATATTTATTGAGTGCGTTTGGTGCCCAATTTTTAAGGTGCAAACGTGCGTAGTGCAATTCACGGGAGTTTTTGGCAAGTAGCAGAGATGGTAAATGGCCCAAAAATTTTGGCCGGCCCGGCCCGTCGGGCCCAAGGTCTGGGCCGGCCCGGCTCGAACCATTTCCGGGCCCTAGAATTTTGGGCCCGGCCCGGCCCGTGGGCCCAAAAGAAAAAAAAAAAGAAAGAAAACACCTTCTCTGCCACAACTCTGCTTTTGCATTGTTATTCGTGCTCATTCGCTAGACCAGTTCATCCATCACTCGGCATCTAAACTAAACTGTGGCCATTTCTGTCTCACGCGACCGAGTAATCCATCGGCGGGCATCTTTTTTTTTCAAAAAGTAGAAAAAAAAATTATGACTTAATTTTTTTTGATACATTTTATTTCAACTCATCAAAATGAGTAGATTTGAGATTCTGCCAAGAGATTAAATATTAGCGAAGCATTAAAATCTGTGAGAGCAATAAAATCGTAGCCGAAGAAGGAGAGCAACTGAACATTTCAAGGGTGATTCAGTCGATTGTGCAAGAATGCGTGATAGCTTTGTTCGTCAATGCTTCCCGGGTATTGTTGTAGACTTTCTCTCTCTCTCTCTTCTGATAGCTCTCATTCCCTCCACTTTCTCTCTCTCTCTTGCTTCCTCTCTCTATCTCTCAATCTTTCTCAATCTCGCTCGTTCTCTCTCTCAATTTCTCTCCAGCTACGTTCTCCTCTCCCCCCCCCCCCCCCTTTCTCCCTCTCTCCCTCTCTTCATGAGGCTAGCTCTTTGCATTGTCTCTCACTCGCTCACTTTCTCTCTCTCTCTCTCTCTGTCTTCAGATCTCTCTCTCTCTATCTCTCTTTCTCTCTCTCTCGCTCCCTCTCCCTCTCTTTCTCTTTAGGTACTCTTCTTTCCTCCACTTTCTCTCTCTATAACTCTCTAACTCTCACTTTCCATCTCGCTCTCCCAATTTTCTCGCCCACTGACCCCAATAGCAAGGCTCTAACCACAAAGAATATCCCCCCTTTCCTCCCCCTCGTCATCTCTTCCCCTTCATCCCTCCGGCCGCAACCGACATTTCTCTTTCATTCGCGCAAAGCCGCGAACTCTTCTCGGGCTCCTTTAAGCCTGATTCAGGCAATACTGAGCCCGGCCTCCTTTATTTATTCATCTAAGTCTCCTCAAATCGACTAACCACAACTTTATATTTAATCCTTTTTTTATTAATTGCAATAATTATTACTTATTTTTCTCCAATATTGATTGTTCTTTGAGATATATGTATGTTGTCTTCGTATTTTGCCGACTTTTCTAGCCGACTACCTTGAGAGTTCATTTACTCTCGCACTCTTTAATGTATGTATGCACATAGTTGGAAAATGCTGCGAAACCAGCATTACTCGTTAACGGGCGTATTTTTAACATAGATGTATTATTTTCCTAATTATTTGACTAAACCGTTCGGATCCTTCTCAACGTTTTGATACTCTGTAATAACCTTATTTATGCAGCTGTCTGCGTGCAAAAACCGCCGGGCAACAACAGCCCGGAAATAAAGAAGCATAAAATTCATCAGTAATCTTTTTTTCAATTTTCCTGACCATTCTTATCTCTCAAAATCACACACATTTGCACTGTCGCCGTCGTGTCTCAGGCAAAAAGGCGCGAATTCAAACATTAGTTTAAAAATAATACACATTAATCACCCTTTAAGATGGGCGACATGGCGCGCAAGACGCTGGAGGAGGCGGAAGAGAGTTGTGATGATGTCGAGGCGCCGGCGCCGGGCTCGCGCCGAGAGGAAACAGCTGAAGGTGCTCCGGCCGGAGGCGAGAAGAAGTTCCTGGCTGCGCGCCAAGATTCTGGCGACGGGCAGAAACTACGAAAGCCGCCGCCGCCGCCCCGCCGCCCGCTAACCTTCAAAGTCAAAGAGTTCCATCCGCGCGAGTCGCTTCTGACGTAAGTCAGCTTTCTTCCGCATCTATTTTTTTTTAAATTAAAGTACGCATAAAAAATCTGGCCCTAAACACCTCGCTCTTCTTCCCACTGTCTCTCTTTCTCGATCTCTCCTTTTCCTTTCTCTCTCTCTCTCTCTCTCTTCAGCCAACTCTTCGAGTCCTCCACCGACGCTGTGACCGCCTACAATTTCTTCGCCGCTCTCTTCGTGCTGCTCCTCCTGCGCGCGCTCCTTGACGACATTGCAACACATGGACTGTATGTCTCTCTCTTTCCCTCTTTCTCCCTTCCTCTGTCTCTCTATATCTCTCTCCCTCTCTCTCTCTCTTGCTCTCTCTCGCAATCTCCTCTCCTCTCTCTCTCTCTCTCCTCTCCCACTCTCTCTCTCTTTCTCCCTCTCCCTCTCTCTCTCTCTCTCTCTCTCTCTCTCTCTCTTCTTCTTCTCTCAGCCCCTTCCACCATCTCTGGCTTGTCTGGTGGAACTTTGCGCAGCTGCCTGCCACTCTCGCCGTCTGGCTCCTCGCCTTCCTCTCCACCTTCATCCCCTTCACCTTCTTGAAGTACTGGGCGCACGCGCCGGCAAAGGTAAATAACTTCTAAAAAATATTGTCAAAATACTTAAAATTTCTCCTCAAATCACTAAACTCCTCAATAATCTGCAACTGTCTAAATAATTTGTATTTAAATTTAAAAAAAATCTGAGCATGGAATTTACCAGGAAAAAAATAACCTGACTGATTAGTCAATGAAAACCACATGTCATATTCAGAAATTTTTTTCTTCATTCTATTCAGCTACTCTCTCGCTCTCCTCTCTTTCTCTCTCTCTCCCTCTCTCTCTCTCTTTCACTCTTTGCCTTTCTCTCTCTCCTCCTCTCTCTCTCTCTTTCACTCTTTGCCTTTCTCTCTCTCCTCACCTCTCTCTCTCTCTCTTTCACTCTTTGCCTTTCTCTCTCTCCTCCTCTCTCCTTCTCCCTCTCTCTTTCACTCTTTGCCTCTCTCTCTCTCTCTCCCTCTCCCTTTCTCTCTCTCTCTCTTCCTCTCTCTCTCTCCGTCTCCCTCTCTCCCTCTCTACCTCCATTCCAGTCTGTGACCGTGACGAACCAGCTGCCCCTGCTCGTCCTCTACATCTCCTACCTCGTCGCCTTCTTCTACTTCCCTCTCCGCTTCCTCTTCACTGCGCGTCTCAACTGCGCGTGCTCCTTCATTATTACGTGCGAAACGGTAGGTTTTTTTTAGTCTTACAACAATTCCATATTTACTTTTTTTAAAGAATTTTCTCGTGCTGAATTACTGCTTTTTATGGTTCATGTTTTCTTTTTAACAAATTAGAAATATTGAAATGGATCAAAATATATAATTATTTAAAAAAAAATTCTTCCCCACCACCAAAAAAAAGTTACTACCGATAACAAGATTAAGAACTAAAAAAATTGATACAATATTTTTTTGTCGACTTCGAACCGGTGATTTTAAGTTTTCCAAGGAATACTTATATCATTAGCTTGGATCACCGCTGTTTAAATCGGTATGCAGTTCTGTTTTTGAATAATGATCATTATCGCCAGCGAACTCTCCCTGAAAGACTATGCTCGGTAATTTTTGTATTTTTTTTTTTAATATTTACGGCTCAATCGAAATTCCTTGAAATTAAGCGTTTCGTAATAATAAAAAAAACCAGTGGCGGAGAGTGAGAGAGCGAGAAAGTGCGAGAGAGTGAGAGAGCGAGAAAGTGCGAGAGAGTGAGAGAGCGAGAAAGTGCGAGAGAGTGAGAGAGCGAGAAAGTGCGAGAGAGTGAGAGAGCGAGAAAGTGCTAGAGAGTGAGAGAGCGAGAAAGTGCGAGAGAGAGAGAGAGCGAGAGGAAAAATGATATTTCGTTCAGACCCGCATCGCGATGAAGACACACTCGTTCATCCGAGAGAACGCCGCACGTGGAATCGCGCTCAAGCTCGCCAATCGTCCAGTAATTGTTCGTCACGAATTTCCGCTCTGAATTTTTGTTTATTTATTTTATATTTTGTGTTTCGTTTTAGTTATTTCATTAATTTATATTATTATTAAAAAAAAATTATACATTAAACATTTTACGACAGTTTTATACATACATTTTGAAAACGTCTTCAACGATCTATTATGAGAAAGAATAGCGTCTTTTTGAATAAAGAAAAGTATATCAGCTAGACTATATAAAAATATATGGCGCCAATTCACCATTTAAAGTTAAGACTCCATTATCGGGTTACGGTATCTCTCTCTTTCTTTTCCAGCCGGGAGCCGAAGGCGCACGAAGCGACTGGCCAAGCCTAGAGCAATTCGTCTACTTTTTCTTCTGCCCGTCCTTTATTTACCGAGACAGTTATCCAAGGTGGTGGTTTTGCGGAGTAATTGCATCTAGATTACTGTCCAAGAGTAGCGTTAAAGTTGATCTGACTCTTCTTCATTTTCTAACGTTATTAGTCACAAAATATGTTTTAATGAGCGAGTATTCATATGTTTATAAGGTTTAACGCAGATATTAATCTAACCTAAATTACAAAATAATTTTTTGTATGAATAATAATAAAGTTGAGAACGACAAGCACGAATTGGCGCAAAGTCGCCGGCTACGCTGCTCACGTCTTTCTTCTTATTGAATACGTCAATCTCGTCTTTACGCAAATGGTATTGTTTATTTATTATCTATCAATTAATTTATGTCTATTTATTTAGATTTGTGTACTTCTTTAATGTCAACAGCGTCGTCCTTGAAAATATACATACCGTATTTTCTCTATTAGTACCCCGGGGGTTCTATTTTTCAATACCCTCGCGGGGGAGGGGCACTATTAGAGGGAGGGGTTCTATTAGAGGGATTGGTACCATTTTTCAATGTGAGACAATAAAGTTTAATAACAACATTTTATTCCCAAAAAAAAGAAGAATCGTAGCCCGAATTCATTGGAATCATCACTGGAATATCCGTTTTAAAACAGATTTATCTTGCATTTGGCATCAGTTCATTGGTAAGAGCACCCATGCCTCCAGGATCTATACGAGGTGCATCTAGAGCTGCAGTTGTAGACTATTGGGGGGTACTATTAGAGGGCGGGGTTCTACTAGAGGGAGGTGTTCTATTTTTCAATGGCTTTTTCAGAGGGGGGTTCTATTAGAGCGAGGGTTCTAATAAAGGGGGGGGGGGTACTAATAGAGAAAATACGGTATGTATAAGTCGCCTTTCATATTTTCAGAGCTTATTAAAGGAGGTCCCCGGCGAATAATTAATGTTTCGTTTTTTCACCTTATGTGATCAGGTAGTGCGAGAAAGTTCGATTGTATGTAGCCCGAGGGAGTTGCGTCACAACAAATTTGAGATGGGAGGAGAGACACACTAAACCCAATGAAAATCACAGCCTTACGAAAAATTCCAGGGTGGAAAACCTGTACATACTGTAGATTGAAAATGAGGATAGTTCCGCATGAGACACTTCATGGGTCAAATGCTTATTTTGAATTGTTTGGCGAAACATTCGCCGGAGACATCCTTTAAAAGAACAGCTCTTTTAACGCATAATTTTATATGTACATATTTCTAGAGTTAATCAAGAAATGTTTTTCCTATCTCCACTTTCGTATACATATAAGTAAAACAACGCTCTTTTCCATTGAAAAAGAGTCGGTAAATTTTGCATAGAAAATTTTTTTTTTAGTTAAGACAAAACTGCGTTTTTTTTTTAATTAGGTCTGTCGATTGCCCTTTTTCCTAATTAGGTCCGTCCATGGCTCCTGTCCACCTCGCCCTGGTCTCTGCCAGTCTCCTCGCAGCTCTCGGCCGTCTTCTCTCTCCTGCCCGCCGGTTGGCTCTGCCTCCTCTGCCTCTTCTACGGCCTCCTCCATTGCTGGCTCAACATGTTCGCCGAGGTCATGCGCTTTGCGGATCGCGACTTTTACGCGGTACCTTTTTGTTTACTTGTTTATTTTGTATATTTGTTTATTAATTAATATTTTTGTTAATTAATCAACTCCGGTTTAATTAACTTAAATTAATTCATAAACCGCGTAATTTCCTGCAATAATCTTCATGTAAGTCGTTAATTGCTCAAACGTTTTTTTTCACTTCAACACTGGTGGTTTTCGTTGGGCGTGCTAACGTATTTGTCGCTTCACAATGACAATGCGTTGAGTAGTTGCTGAAGTGTATAGAAGAAGTAAGAGTTTAAAACAATTAAGTGGCGATGGGTGGGTGTAGCTTATGCGGACGGGAGGGCGGAGCTTAAAAATACCATCCTCTCTTTTCGCAGAACTGGTGGAACGCCGCCAATATGGCCGAGTACTACAGAAACTGGAATCTTGTCGTGCACGACTGGCTGTATGCGTACATTTTTCGAGATGTAACCTATGTCAGTGACTATTCCCCCTTCTTTTCCTATGCCTCTCTCTCTCTCTCTTTATTTCTCCCTTTCTCTATCTCTCATTATCTCTCTCTTCCATGTCCCTCTCTCTTCCTTTCTCAGACTCCACTCAA